>JAPYZK010003360.1:0-13779 GCA_030522785.1 Platygaster equestris | reverse complement strand
GGGAGGGTCGGGGGGGGGGGGGGGGGGGGGGGGGGGGGGGGGGGTGTAAAAAATTTTACGATCGCTGAAATAACTGCTCGTACACATAATGTGTACGAACTTCAAGATGTTAGCATTTGGAATAAGTTTCGATTTTACTGCAACCCGAATTTTCGACAAAATTCTTCATCCATCAAATCCAACTGCATGAAAATATTTTTTACCCGATCCTAACCTCAAAGTGGTACAGAAAAAGGGTCTTTGAGATCAGAATCGGGTAAAATACAGTACTGCACAAGCGGGGCAAGAGTCGATATTGCAAAACGATAAAATTCCTCGCCTTTGGCTCGGAATTCAACCCTTCGTTTTGCAAAAATCGACTTACCCCGCTTGTACAGAAATGTACTATTACATTGTGGAATTCGAGAACTTTCGAAAATTCGAACTCTGTATGTTCTGACACTTTAGATCTCTCAGCATTGAATTAGAATATTAAAGCTCCTTGAGCCTTTCATTTTGGAGTTTAGTTTCCAAAATTTTCAAGTGAAAATTTGGATTTACCGTGAATCTGTGGGCACACGTTTAATTCGATGTTGCTGCTTATGGGTAGGTATTTATTCACTCATCCTCTACAATGTAAAGTTCATAAAAAATACAGTGTTCTCCCACCTTATAATTATCTAATTTTTTCATCCGAAGACGGATATACATTGTGAATAATGAGATAACAATGATAACATGATGAACGCATAGTACATATTTTCTTCCTAATATACGTATAGTGTGTTTATATAGTAAGATCATTCGTACAATTATATGGTTATACTATGATTACCCATATCGTATCATTATATAGTATGATTATTTATTTCCATATGGAAATAACCCCGAGAAAGCTAAAAATTGGAATTTCTTCACCTCTGAGTCCTCTGACATGTCGCTGATGATCTTTACCGCGTGTCATATTCCCATTAATCCAACTCTATTTGTACGAACATGTTCTTCTGTTATGACCTGTAAACGTTAAAACTACATTTTATATTAAGAAAAGAAGTACGACATTTTCTCCACTCCACCTTTTCCAATCCTTTTTTTCCATGAACGTATTTTTCCCAAATTTTCTACATACATATTTTGAATTTAAAATGTCAAGAAATATTTTCGAAATATTTATTCACTATCCCAAGTGATGCACATTTTGAGTTTGAAAAGAAATTTGCTGTTTCAAGTGATGATATGATTCCGTAGGATTATTTGATCATATAAAATTAAAATATAATATATACATATATATAATAAATTATATATCATTTATAATATTATATGCAATTTTATTTTGTAATAAAATTTCTCATATTTTTATTCATTCTTTATATGATATAATATACAAACTTTATATTTTATATTACACTCCATATGTTTATAACATGATCTTTGTATAATATTTTTAGATTCGATCACCTTCACATAATAACTATATTATTGAATTGAAATATTGAAATTTATATCATATATTCTCAAATTCTATTCATATTCGAATTTCTATTGAGAAATCATTTTACACACGCTTATTTTACACACGATAATTTTGATAAACTAGAAAGATATTTTCAGCTCGAAAGATATGTTTGGCAGCTGAAAGTTTGACAGTTCAATTGCAATTTGACTTCGAATATCAAATTTAGAAATTGTTTCAAAAGTACTGAAAATATTTTGTTCAAAAAAGAAGCAATGGGAAGAATGATGAGTGGAA
Source organism: Platygaster equestris (assembly GCA_030522785.1). Classification (NCBI taxonomy): domain Eukaryota; kingdom Metazoa; phylum Arthropoda; class Insecta; order Hymenoptera; family Platygastridae; genus Platygaster; species Platygaster equestris. Next base: position 12,047 of record JAPYZK010003360.1, on the reverse strand, counting down.
AAAAGAGAGTTAGAAAAGAGTTTGTGAAAAAAAAGGTTATTGGAAAAAATGAATTGTTTTTCGTGAGGGATTCAGAAGGAAATAAAAGGGACATATGACAAATTCAACAATCATTCAATGTGTTCCGTAATATTTCATAGCTTTTCTGGTTTTAAACTTCAAATTATCAGGAATATTTTTGCACAGTGCAATTCCCCATACCTGGCATGCCACAAATTCCACACGATTGACATGATCTTAAAGTTCCACCTGATGAATAACCTCCGTAATTACGGCCACCATAATCCATCGTTGAAGAAACATTGTAAGAGCATGTTCTTCTATCGTGACCTGTAAGTAGGATATTTCGTCGGATAGCTTTAGATCTCTTTATCTCGTGAAGAAACTTTGGCTCGCTACTGCTCTTGCCGCTGTCGGCCGATGCTAACATGAGGTTAGGTTAGGTTGAATTTTGTGGAAATTAGCACCATTTGGCGCGAGAAGATAATTTTTTCAACATTCTGCGCAAAAAGCCAATTTCTGCGGAATTTCGTAACATTTTTTGCAAACAGCTAGTTTTTCTGAAATTTCGTAACATTTTTTGAAAAAAGCTAATTTTTGCGAAATTTTGTAACATTTTTTGCAAAAAGCTGATTTTTGAAATATTCTGTGCAAAAAGCTGATTTTCGCGGAATTTTGTAAAATTCTTAGCAAAAAGCTAGTTTTTCCGGAATTTCGTAACATTTTTTTAAAAAAGCTAATTTTTGCAAAAGTTTGTAACATTTCTTGCAAAAAGCTGATTTTTGCGAAGTTTTGTAACATTTTCCGCAAAAAGCTGATTTTTGCGAACTTTTGTCACATTTTTCGCAAAAAGGTGATTTTCGCGAAATAATTCATCATTTTGAGGGATAGAATTGATTTTTGCGAAACTTCGCAACAATAAACAGGAAAAAAATTATTTTTCCGATTTCCACATTTTTAGAATTTCGCCAGAATTTAGGATTTTTGCGAGAATCGTCCAGGTTTTTGAAGAAATCACGAATTCCGGGAACGTCAAAATAATAACTCAATATATTTTTTGGATTTTTCCTAATATTGAGGAATTTTTTTCAACATTATGGAAAATGGCAGATCTCCTTAAAAAAGTGCGAAAACTTCATTTTTTCGTGGATTTCGAAATCCACATAAATTAAGCATACAGAATAATTCAGACAATAAAGATCGAATTGAGAACATCGTGTGGAGGAAAATTCTTCAGTATGAATGATTATGAAACAAATCTATAAAAAAATCTAAAAATGTAATAAAAAAGAAATCCATTGAACGAATAAGGGCACTGCAAAAAAGATGTTCGAAATTAACCCCAAATTAATCTGTATGAGAACTAATGATTGCACAATAATTTTGTGTAGATTAGAAAATATTTGAAAGCGAAAGTAGAAGATCTACATAATTTTTCTATATAAATTACACATGTTCTATGTTGTTCGTCACGATGGTCACAAAACGCGTGCAAGAAATCCTGAAGAGGGTTTCAAAGAGAACCGGGAGCTTGATTAAAAACAGTAACAACAAGAAGGTACCCAGAATTTTTGTTCGGGGGGGGGGGGGGGCGGAGGTGATTTTTACTCGAAATTAATATTAGAAAAGTCGAGTTTTCTCACGGAATTCTCAAATTTTCCCGAATTCTCGGAATTCTCAAAACTTTTTAATATCTCTGAAATTTCGGTAATTTCTGAAATTCTCAAAATTGGAAAAATTCTCTACTTCTTTGAAATTATCCAGATAATTAATACTCCGAAAATTCGCGAAATCGTTGAAAGTCTTCAAATGTTCAAAATGTTTAAAATTACCCAGTTTCCCTAAGTTTCAGAAAATCGTAAAATTTTCGGGATTCCAATAACTATGGAAGTATAGTAAATTCCCGAAAATTTGAAAACTTCCAAATCTCTGAAGTTTACTCAATTTTCGAAATTCTTCAAATTTTGAAAAGTCGAAAATGTTCTAAAATTTTTAAAATCCTCTAAACCCGAACTTTCTAAATTCATCGAAACAGTCGAAAATCTTGTAATTAAATGAAAATCTTTATTTAGTTCCAACTAAATAAAAGTTCTCCGAAATTTTAGAAACTCGTGAAATTTTTACGTTACAATTATCATCAAAACTGCCTTGATTCTCAAAATTTGCGAAAAACTATCGAAATTCTCTGAATAATAAAAGAGCTTGAAATGTTCCGAATTATAAAGTTTCTCGAAATGTGAGTGAAATTTCCCGAATTTCAAGATTGATGGAAATATTGTAGATTTTCAGAATTCTTAAAACTTTCGCAAATCTCTAAAATTTACGACATATTCGAAATTTTTTCGGTTTCCAAAATTCTTATGATTTCAAAAATCTCAAAAATACTTCAAACTTTAAAAATTCTCGAAATGGTTAAAAATCCTATAATGTTGAAAATATTCCGAATTACTGAGTTTCTCGAAATGTTAGGAATTTGTGGAATTTTCGTAATTCCAAGAATTATAAAAATATTGTGAATTTTCAGAATTTTAAAAACTTTTCTGCAACTTCGTAATTTTTCAAAAATTTTCAAGATTCGAGTATTTCCAAACTTTCAAAAACTTGTAAAATTCTCAAGATCCTCCAAACTCTTAAAATACCCAAAATTGTTGAATATCTCGTAATGTAGAAAATGTCGAGTCATCAAGTTTCTCAAAAAATTTGACCCTTGTGAAAATCTGTATATATTGTTAGATTTATTTATTTTAAAAATGCACTTTTTAGCAATGTGCTAGATTTCTCAAGTTTTCAAAAATTTCGGAAGTCACTTCAGCCCCCTTAGCTCCCTCCCTGGCTACGTGCTTGGTTAATTGGCTTCGAGTGACCGCATCAATAATACTCAATGTTATAAAAGTTCCAATTTCTACGTAATCACCTCCTTGTCTACAGATTCCACATTTTCTTGGCGCGTAAGTTGTCCCTTCTACTTTTCGACTGAAACTCGAACTCACAACAGAACTTTCGCTGCTTGTAGAAGCAGACGGACATGTTCGTCTGTTATGACCTGGAAAGTAATTAATTTAAAAATGAAGTACTCTATCATATTTTTGAATGAATAAATATTTGTGATGTACAGACCTTCCTGTCTGCAAATTCCACATTTTCTTTCAGCTTGTGGCTGAGAAGTATACATCAAACTTGAAGTTTTTTCGAGGTTTGGGCACGTTCGTCTGTCGTGACCTGTATAAAAAACGACAGAACTTAATGATACATCCTGATTTTCTCAGAATACAATGATTTATATGTTGTAAACCTTCTCTTCCGCAAATTCCACATTTTCTCGCAGCACGTTGCTGAGGACTACTTGACGTTTTTTCAAGGTCATTAGGACACGTTCGTCTGTCGTGACCTGTAGAGGAATGAATAGATATGAGGTATATGTCATAATTCTTTTCCAAGAAGATTCTTTGTATTATAAACCTCCTTTTCCACAAATTCCACATTTTCTCGAAGCACGTTGCTGAATATCATGGGATATTTTCTCAGGATCGAGGGGACATGTTCTCCTATCATGACCTAAAATAGGGTTGAAAGAGATTTTTACTGTATGCGATGTTCAGTTTAAATGTTTGAAAGTGTATCGACCTTCTACTCTACAAATGCCGCATTTTCTCGGAGCACGTTGCTGAGAATCATTTGAAATGTTTGCAGGATTGAGGAAACATGTTCTCTTATCATGACCTGAAGGAATTTGTATAGTAAAAAATGTTTAATTCATTATTTCAAAGTATATTGACCTTCTCCTCTGCTAATTCCACATTTTCTCGAAGCATATTGCTGAGTATCATTAAAAATGTTTGCAGGATTGAGAGAACATGTTCTCTTATCCTGACGTAGAATAGTGTTCGAAGGAATTTGTATGGTGTGAGGTGTTCAGTTCATTACTGAAAAGTGTATTGACCGTATTTGGAAGTGTATTGACCTTATTTTCTACGGATTCCGCATTTTCTCGGAGCACGTTGTTAAGTATCATGAAAAATTTTTGCAAGATTAAGAAAACATGTTCTCTTATCATGACCCAAAATGATGTTTAAAGAAATTCGTCTGGTGTTAAAAGTTAAGTTTATTATTTAGAAGTGTATCGACCTCCTTCTCTGCAAATCCCACATCTTCTCAAAGCGCGTTGCTGAGAATCATCAGAAACGTTTGCAGGATTGAGGAAACATGTCCTCTTATCATGACTTAGAATAGTGTTTGAAGGAATTCGTATAGTGGAAAATGTTAAGTTAATTATTTGTGTATTGACCTTCTCTGCAAATCCCACATTTTTTCGTTGCACGTTGCTGAGTATCATCGGGAATGTACACAGGATTGAGGATACATGTTCTCCTATCATGACCTAGAACAGTGTTGAGAGTAATTTTTATGGTTCACAATGTTTATTTCTAATGTTTGAAAGTGTATCGACCTTCTTCCCTGCAAATCCCACATTTTCTCGGAGCACGTTGCTGAGCATCATTGACAATGTCTGCAGGATTTATGGGTAATGTTCTCTTATCATGACCTAAACAACGGTTGAAAAAATTTTCGTAGTTTGAAAGGTATAAAGTTTTATAAGTTTTCCAGCTGATATACCTTTTTCTAGGCTTTTACTTGCACTTTCTGATTTTGTTGCTTTCTTGGCGACAGATAAATCTAACGGACATGTCCTTCTATCATGCCCTATAAAAAAATGAACACATCGTGATCGAAAATTCCCGAAAGTTACGAATTTCATTACCTTCTTCTCTACAAATTCCACATTTTCTGGCCTTGCGCACTTCAAGACCGTCATTTATATTCATCAGACCTGGGGAACATGTGCTTCTATTCAAATCATCTATGTGATCGCCAGGTCCACTCAATGAACACTAAAAAGACGATAAGAGCAGATTATAAGGCGAATGTCCCGCTTTGCGGCAGTGACCCACTTTGCGGCACCTGGACTGCTTCTACCAGATGTATCGAAAAATTGCACAGCGTAAATTATGAGAAAATTTGGTGTGTCCAAAATATTGTTTTTTATTCGTTGATACCGGAACTGACGGGCGCAATTACGTTTTTTGAATATTTAATTCGAATTCGAATTCAGCGTCGCATTTTTTGAGCGTGAATGCCGTGAAAATGGCGGTCATTTTACAGCAAGTTGCCAACACCGAACAGCTTTGAACGGCTGACAGTTTTTGTTCGTTTATAACAGCGAAAAATGAATAAAATCGCGCAAGAAAGTATTTTCATGTTCACCGACGTATGAGGAATGCGATTGACGCCAGCTGAATCATAAAAACGCAAGTTATACATAATATATTCCGACTTCCACGAACTGCCACGTCAAATGTAGTCGAGTATGCTGGTCGTTGCCACAGGGCCAGAAAAATGTGAATTCATACGATAAATTAGAGTTCTCTATAGAAAACTAGACAGACATCTTGTTTTTTATATCTTACAAATAAGAACTTGCGTTTTAGTTGTTGCGTACCGTTACCCTAAAGACTACGTCTCGAACGAAGTACACATTGCGCATGAAAATCGAGTGTTTGGGTGCACCTCATACCTAAATACATGTGTTTAAATATGAGGTGCCCCAACATTATATACTCGGTCGTCTCGGGCGGTGTCATGGCAGCGACTCATCGATTCGAAGCGTAGTCTTTAAGGTAACGGGAAGCTAACAACAAAAACGCTCGTTAAATGTGATTGATACCAAAAATACAGTCGTATCAAGGTGCAGACTCACGTTTTCTCACTCGCTTCGTTCGTGAGCAAAAATCGCACTCGTGAAAACGCTCGTTTCTGCCCCTTGATACGAAATATACTATTCCACTTCTTTTCCTGATTTTCTTCGATGATTTGCATTAACTGATGGATACGTGGATATAAAAAAAACCAGAGTCACTCGCATTTATGATTTCGTAGAAACGTTGGGCTTATGTTTAAATAGTTGAATGAGCTCGATTTATGTTTATGAAAAATAATGTTCACAGCGACGAATAATATTCGAATAAATGAACAAGCATGTATAATTTGAGACAAAGCTCGATTCACGAATCTATGAGCGCAACTCGTTATTTATATTTTACCTGCCGCAAAGTGAGACATGTCAGCGTCTCCCTAATTATTGCATCATCTTTTACAATAATTACCAGGGGACTTGAAATATATGTTCATCAGTTGATTGAATCATTAAAGATCATGTTATAAACAATTATTGATATGTAGTTATTATGTATCGTACGATCTCAGTCGTACTAAAACTGCAGTTGCAAATCTTAAACTGCCACAAAGTGGGACATTCACCTCATCTCATGGAACAATGACGAAAATAGATATAAAAAAGTAGAATTAAGTCCACAACAAATAATTACATTCTCCAGGCCCGAAACGTCGACGTTTTCTCCGTAATGAGAAGGTTCGCTCCATGTTTTTTCATCATCTGCAGAAGCATCATTCGAAGATTCTCCAGTCCCAGAGACGGAGTCTTTATTTTTTTCAACATTTTTAACATTTCCAACAGAATCGTTGATTTTCGTACTGGATTTGCCTTCGGTTTCTTGATTTTTCGATTTTTCCTCGGAAGCAATAAGCTCGTCTTCAGCTTCTATATCCTCTATCCATTCTTCGATTTCTTTCTTAGCATGGACGTAGCAACGTTCGCAAAGAGTATAATAATCCTCTTTCAGATACGTCTCGATATCTCCAGTTGATAGTCGTTTCAGAATTCCGTGCTCCGTTTTGAAATTCGACCAATAGAATTCCAACAACTCAAGATTGTTTTGCATAAGAGTTTTGGTCGTAACTATTTTGTTCTCGTAAAGTTTGTCCACGAAGTTTTTTATTTTTTCGTAGCGCTCCAGTTGAGCAACGATCTGAATTTGTTTCAATGTATTTGCCATTTTCCTGGGATAAATTAAATGTTATGTATTTTCTCACTTATTTGAACGAGATGTTTCGAGTGAAGTTCGTGTATAGAACGCGTTTTCAGACAGCGTTTGGAACGTGTACAAGAAGCGTTCTAAAAACGCATTTTCATGAGGCATTTGGAATGTTTCCAGAACGAATTTTCAGGACATAATTTCCATTTCAATTTTTTGTGCACTCAAAAGCGCCATCTTTGTGCATTTGTAAAAAAGCACGGTATGCAACAAGTGCGCAAGATAGGTTAGCCCGTGAGTGTGAAGTTTGAAACACTCGACTTCGGCTAGCACACTCCCGAATTCGGGCGCACGCACTCGCTACGCTCGTGCGTTCGCCTACTTCTCGCGCGTTTTCTATTTTCTCGTTGTGCGTTCGCCTTCGTCTCGTGTATTCGCCTCCGTCTCATGCTCCAAACTTTACACTCACGGAATAACCTATTCAGCGCACTTACTACATAATGCACTATTTCAGAACACGTTCGGAACTTATCCAGAATGCATTTTCGGAACGCGTTTTAACCGTGTTCAGAACACGTTTCGAACATATCCGGGACGCGTTTGTAACGTGTCCGAAACGTGTTTTAGGACCACGTTCGGAACACGACCAGGACGCGTTTCGAGAACGCATTCAAAACGTGTCCAAGACGCGTTTGGGACATGCTCAGAATACTTTTGGAACATGTCAAGGACCAGTATGAGAAAAGGGTTTTCAGAACACGTTTGAAACTTGTCCAGAATGCATTTTTAGGACGTGTTTGAACCATGTACAGAACAAGTTTCGAACACGTTCGGAACGCGTTTGAAACGTTTCCATAATGTTTTTTAGGAACACGTTTGGAACATGTCCAGGACGCGTTTTGAGGACGCATTAAAAACGTACCTACGGGGCGTTTGGAACATGTTCAGAACACTTTTGGAACATGTCCAGGGTTTTTAGAATGCGTTTGAAACGTGTACAAAACGCGTTTTAAGAACGTATCCAGAATACGATTGAAAAACTAAACAAATTTCGCGAGTTGCAATCATAAAATTACCGAATCACCGAATCGAGAAAAGTTTCTTAACTTATTCGGTATTATAGATAAATCTTTAAATTTAAACAAGTGAATTGATGAATGACAATAATTTTGTGAGATAAAAATACTTATCAGGTATGAGAAAAACTTTTTTGCAAACTTTCGATGCTCATTTTTCTCACAACTATGGAAATTCAGAAGTTTTGAATGTTTTTCTCACATTTAATCTTTCACTTATGAAATGATTTACAGTTTCAGAATTTCCCGTTTCTTGCGTATTCTGAAGTTGCTTCAGCATTTTTAACGTTTGTTTGTAATTCTATTTTCGTTCGAACGTGACTTTCTGCCCGTTCTTGCAGCCAGCTACGCGGCTTTCGTTTATTACACTGTGCGACAAAATTCGAGTTTGAAAAAATTGATGAGCTCTCACTAGCAAAAATCGATAGTATATGGCCCCAGAAACATATCTGTCGCATCATTTTCAAATGTTAGCTCTTGTTCACGAGTTATTTGTTGTCTAATTTTTAAACGAAAAACTCATGTAACTCCCTCAATTTGAGTCCGTTTTTCAAAATGAAAAAAGAAAATGTGACTTTTTCAAGTTGGGCAACCCATCTTGGCTAAAAAATTTGAGAAAAACCGTTTTTTTCGCGAAGTTTGAATGTTGGGGAACTCATTATGCGCGATTGCGGGCGATTCCGGGTAAGACGGTCGACACGGATTCTATGAGTACAGTCAATAAAAAAACGGTTCAAGCTTGGTACAATAGATTTATAGAAAAATAAAGAGGCTGTTGTACTAGAATCTGAGTAGAATCGGACAGTCTCTTTCTCATTGACTGTATTCAGAGTTCCCGAGCAAGGGACTTGACACCCGTGACGACCGTCTTTCCCGGAATCGCCCGTAATCGCGCATAAGTTTCTTCAACATTTAAACTTCGCGAAAAGAGCAATTTTTCGCAATTTTTTCACCAAAAATGGATTGCCTGACCCAAGAAAGTGAATTTCACTTTTTTTATTTTGAAAAACGGACCAAAGTAAAGGGAGTTACAGGAGTTTCTTTTTTTTTTAATTGTATAATTAATAACTTGTAAACAAGAGCTAACTTTTGAAAATGCTTCAGCAGATATATTTCTGGGATCATGTACTATTGATTTTTGTTAGTGAAAACTCATCAATTTTTTTAAACTTGAATTTTGTCGCACAGTGTTATAACGTTCGAGTGGCAAACGTGCCGGATTGTAATGTGATGCGAAAACTTTTTTCTATACCATTAATTTTGAAACCCCCCCACCAAAAAGACATATTTGTCACGTTCACCCCTGTTCCTCCTATAAAACCAAAATAATGCACGAACATCGCTCAAAAACTACATTGGATTCTGAGTTTTTGAGCTGCATTTTATACTGTTTTCTTTAGAACTGACTCCTCTTAACCCAAAATTATGGCTCCATTAGTCAACTCACTCGTGTTAATTCTGGATAGTAGAGATATGACAATCATTGCACAATTATTTCAGAATTTGATTCATACTTATTGCACAACGATTTATAACAAATTTGAATTCTCATACGTATCAAAGTTTCAGTGTCTTTTCTGTCACCACCCAAAATACGAGTTCTCGATTTGAATTGCCAGTCGCGATATAAATTTTTCAAAAATTTTTTCTTGTATTCTCTGAAAAATGTCTCCCCTTTTCTCGGTAAACAAAAAAATTTGTTCCCAATGCCGAGAAACATACGAAAATGAAAATAAAGAAGAAAATAGAGAAAAAAATCGAAAAGTACATTATCAACGACAAAGGTGGTTGAACGTCGAGAACAATGGGAAACTTAAAAAAATGTATGGTAAAGACTCACCGAAGTTCTGGACGAGCTGTTTCGTAATTATCCGCTGATTTTTCGGTAAATTCAACTCAAATTATGCGTATGAAAAGTTAGAATACGAGCGTCAATCGGAGGCCCAGCTTTTTCAAGACTGTTTTCAATTGCTCGGGAGAGTTCGAGTTAGCTTGACCCAGGTCGACCTGCTCCGATGACTGCGGAAGAACGAGCAAGAACGAGTGACTGAGAACTTCTACGTATGCATACGTATGGTACACTGGACTGGATGCTCGTTGTAGAATGTAGCGACCCGCGTTGTAGCGACTCCTGCGACTGCGCGTTGTAGCGACTCCTGCGACTGCGCGTTGTAGCGACGAGGAATTTCCCGTTGTTGCGACCGAAGAGACGTCGCCCGGGCCCAAGCCTTCAACCTCTTTCTCCCCAATTTTCCCAGACTTCAGCTTAGGGAGGCAGGGGGTAGGGGAAGGCGTGAGGTGCAGGCGGATGCAGGCACTATTCACCCGAACATCCTGCCCGCCTCGTCCGCAGGAGGAAGCACCAGGTCCCCTCATTCCACCCGCCTTGAGGGACCCGGGTGAGAAATTAGGATTGGGGTAGCAGGATACTCAGCCGAGCAATTGGCCGGGTGTAGGTGGTATCTGCTGTCTTGATGGTTGCACCTCTGACGAATCCGTCTTGCCCAGGATGGACTTCGGTGACTCGGCCTAGTGGCCATTTGGCTGGGAGGTATCGGTCGTCCTTAACAAGGACTAGCTGACCAACCTGGAGGTTCCGCGTGCTCATACGCCACTTGGCTCTCTCCTGCAGATGGTGTAGGTACTCGCGGGACTAGCGGGTCCAGAAACCGTGGACCATGACTTGGAGCAGTTGTAGGCGAGTGAGCCGGTTTTCAGGTGTTGTAGGTGGGGCGGCGTCCGGTATCAGTGGCGAGGTTGCACCAGTGAGGAAGTGTGCTGGGGTCGAGGCGGTTAGGTCTTCCGGGTCGGCCGACTGAGGGCAGAGAGGCCTGGAGTTGCGGCAGGCCTTGATCTGTGCTAGGACGGTGGCGATTTCCCCGTAAGTCAGGGTATGCAGGCCTATCACACGGGTTAGATGTCGTTTGGCGGATTTCACAGCCGCCTCCCAGAGTCCTTCGAAATGTGGGGCGTTAGGGGGGATGAAGGACCAGCTGGTGCCGTCATAGGCCAAGGTTTCTGCACTTTCCTTGTAAAAGGACGAAGCGGAGCGGAACATTTTCTTGAGTCCTTTTGCAGCCCCTTGAAAATTAGTCCCGTTATCGCTGTATATCCTTTTACAGACGCCCCGACGCGCAGCGAAACGACGATAGGCAGCTAGGAAGGCCTGAGTTGTGAGGTCGGTGACTGCCTCAAGGTGGACAGCCTTGGTGGCCATGCACACCAAAACGGCTATGTAACCTTTATATGATCGGTGGCCCCTGCCCTTGGTCGTGCGCAGTTGTATTGGGCCTGCGTAGTCAAGGCCCGTACTTGAAAATGGCCTAGCCGTTGTCGCCCTGGCTGCAGGTAAATCTCCCATGAGCTGGGTGCTCATTTTTGGGCGGGCTCGTTGACACTGAGTGCAGTGGTGAGCGTAGGTCTTTACCAGGCCCTGGGCTCCGAGTATCCAGACGTGTCCTCTGAGCACAGACAAGGTGCCTGACGAATAAACAGGTGATTGAGGGAAGAGTATCTGGCCAGGATTGGTGGGTGTTTCGAGGAGTTTGGCAGCTGCGAGTGCTGAAGGCGTCCGCCTACCCTGAGTACTCCATCCTTGTCGAGCATTGGGTTGAGCTTCAGGAGGGGGCTGCGACGGGGCAGCTTCTTACCGGCCCGCAGGGAAGCGACCTCCGATGAGAAGGTGGTGGACTGAGTCAACCTGATTAGACTCAAGCGAGCGTTGGCGAGTTCTTCTGAGGTCAGAAACGGAGGCAGGTCAAGAGATTGAGCTCTAATCTTGGCTCGTCATTACTGAGTGAACCGCAGGCAGTAGGCTGTCACACGCTCTGCCCTCGTCAGCGTAGAAAATCGGGTCAGTAGCTTGTCTTCCTGTAGCAAGGTCTTGTCTTCATTGCGAGCGATTAGAGCCTGCTGGGCTCCGGCTGCGTAGATGCATGCAGAGTCTGGTGGACGAGTTGGTTCTTGACGGGGCCAGTGCTCATGTAGCGGATTTCCTCCGTCTCCTCGAGACCCTTTTAGGTTAGGTTCGCCTCGCGGCAGAGAAACTCCACAACTCACTATAATTTGCCCTTAGGCTTAT
>JAPYZK010003359.1:0-14013 GCA_030522785.1 Platygaster equestris | reverse complement strand
AAAAATATCGAATTTATAAATAAAGAATTACGAAATTTTCAAATTTTGAACGATCACGAAATTTCCAAAAGTTTTGGTAGTTTTGATACTTCATATCAAAATTTCTAAATTTCGACTTCAAAAAATTTTTGAAGTATGTAGAAACTTGACAATTTTTAACGTAATTGAAATTCTAAAAAATCCGAAATATCTTATCTAAATTGCTAAACACTTCGAAAAACGGTTGGAAAACATGAAATATTTCGGTATGTGAAAATGTACTTACTGACGCATTCGCCGTGTTTGGGACCGTCCCAAGTCCCGTCAGATTGGCAAGTCAGCTCGTACTCCCCGTGGAGTTGATATCTCGGGGGGCACTTTAAATAGCATTTCGAGCCCTGGCGATGCTGCTCCAGCTTAGACGACTGCGAGCAGACGAGGACCCCGCGGCCGGTCGGGTTTAACGACGGGCAAGTGACGCCGCCCAACTCTAAACAGAGGTTTTCCCCGGAGTATTTAGATAAGGCGAATTCAACGTGCGATTTCAGGCGTGTTATTCTGTCCCGAAACATCTTCTAACATTTTCATTGATGATCAACTAATTTTGTCGATAATTTGATAACTTCAAAAAATTATAATGATGAAAAAATAGTTTTTGTCTGTTGCTTATCGAGTTTTTGCTTTCAACATTAGAAATTTCGAAGTTTTAAATCATCGATTTTCTGGTTTTAGGAGAATGAATTTTCAACTTTAAAGATCGTTTTCAATGTTGGAATTTGAAAGTTTTGAAAATTTTTTCTGGATTTTGTTTTACATTCAAAATTTGTATTGAAAATTCGGAATTTTGGGGTACGAAATATTGAGAATTTTCGATTTTAAACCCTGGTGGTATGAAAAAAGATAAAGAAAACTGAATATTGGTTTTTTACGTTTTTTTTTTTTTTCAGTTTTTTTGGAAAATTGATCTTGGAAACGTTTGAATTTTGAAAAATTTAGTTGAAATAAACCTAAGACTCCAAAGAATCTTGAAATTATCAAATTAGCGAATTTTTGAGAATTCATAATATTTGTGACTTCTTTGAAATTTTTAACTTTTTTGAAATGTTGATGAATTTAGAATTTTCTCATTTTTTGAATGTTTTTTCAATTTTCGAAACTTTTCAATTTTTCGAAATAAATGAATTTTTCAAAATTTCGTAATGTTCATACTTCAATAAATATCTTATGAATTTCCGGAGTTTTACAACGTTTCTGAAATTTTCACAATTATTCATACTTTTAGAATCTGTAAAATCGTCAAATAATCCAAATATTCTGAAATATTTTTTATTTCCCAGATTTTTGGAACTTCTTTGATTCTTTTGATTTTTCAAATGATCCGAAATGAAATTATTCATGATTTTCATGAATTCTCGAGTTTTTTCCATTTTTCGTTATTTTTCAATTCTTTGCAACTTTCGAATTGTTCGAAATGAACGAATTTTTGAAAATTTCAAAATTTTCATTTTCCAATAAAGATCCTACGAATTTCCGGAGTTTTACAATATATTCACAATTTTTCGTCCTTTTACAATCCGTAGAATATTCGAATTATCCAAACATATTGAAATATTTCCGAATTCTCAGATTTTTCGAGTTTCTTAATTTTTTTTCTTTGGATTGGAAACTCCCAAATTTTCTATAATTTTCATTCTATAAAATCTTTGATTGATTTAACGTATTTCAATTATTGAATGATGTTTTTTTTCTAATCTTTCGGGTGAATTTGCATTCTGTTTCTTCGTTGATTTTTCATTATTTCCAAAACTTCCACAAATTTTCATCCTTTTACAATCCGTAGAATATACGAATTATCCAAACATTCTAAAATATTTCTGATATTCCAGATTTTTCGAAGTTTTTGATTTTTTTAAATTTTCAAATGATTGGAAAGTCTGAAATTTTCTATAATTTTTATTTTACTCAATCTTTTATTAATGTCACGTATTTAAATGATTGAATTTTATTTTTTTAATTTTGTAGGTGAATTTTCATTCCATTTCTCCGATGATTTTTCATTATTTCTAAAATTTCCACAATTTTCCATCCTTCTACAATCCGTAGAATATTCGAATTATCCAAACGTTCTAAAATATTCCCGATTTTTCAGATTTTTCGAACTTTTTAATGTTTTTAAATTTCGCAAATGATTGGAAAGCCCCAAATTTTCTATAATTTTTATTTTTTTTAATCTTTATTAATGTCACGTATATAAACTATTGAATTTTATTTTTATTTTTTTTTAAAGAATTTTCATTCTATTTCTTCGATGATTTTTCATTATTTCCAAAATTTCCACAGTTTTTCATCCTTTTATAATCCGTTGAATATTCGAATGATCAAAACACTCTGAAATATTCCAGATTCTCGGTCTTATTAATTTTTTTAAATTTCTCAAATGATTGGAAAGTCCCAAATTTTCTATAATGTTTATTTTTCTGAATCTTTTTTTTCAATTTTATGTTTCGCAATTCGAATTTTCCTGCTTCCAAGATTCTTCTAGATCCATAATTAAAAAAACGAATGAATAATTACCTATACACGATTTTCCATCTGCCGACATTGTCGTTTCATCACCCTCGCAAGCACAGAAAAAGCTCCCGTTCGTGTTTTCGCAGATTTCGCTGCAACCGCCATTGTCTGACTTGCATTCATTAATGTCTGTGAAAAAACGGGTTAATTTTCCTTTTCAAGATCTTAGAATCATGATTCATCTTCTGAAAATCATACATTCTTGTTGTTTTCCGTTTCCAAAATGATTGAAACGTTTTTATACATTAAAAACGTCAACAAGTGATTATAATTCCAAAAAAATATAATATAATAGGAATTGGGAGATCAAAATTCTTCACTAAATCCATTCGAACATTCATTTTAATTGCCACCCCCAATGAATCCCAGAAGTTCAATTCTGAATTATCCCTCCAGTTGACGCGAGTTTCTTTGCTTGTTTTTTTTCTCGAAGCATAGAATTTTTAGAAATAAAGCACGCTTGCGACGCTGCAAACCCTAACTTCGGCCTCTTGCCTAACTTCCCCCGCGAATTGAATTAAATCGAGCGATGTGCCCGTGCGTCTGCGAATTTGTGGTTTGGAACGTCGAGAAATCGAATCAATAACTCACTGGAAACATTTTGTCGTTAAAAATTAAAGTTTCGAAGTTCCGAAATTCTCGATTCTTGAATTTGACGATATTAGAAAATTTTCGTGTTTTTCCAAGTTGTTGAAAATTTGAGTTTATCTAAACTAACTCCAAAAAACTTTTCTGGCTGGTAATTAACTGTAGGATACGTATGGCAGTAAGTATAGAGATGATAAAAATTTTATTGATTTTTTATTTTTTTATTTTTACAGATTTTCTAAACTTTTTAATTTTTTCAAATTACTCAAATGATTGGAAACTCCCAAATTTTCTATAATTTTCATTCTTTAAAATTTTCTATTAATTTCACGTATTTTAATTATTGAATAATTTTTTTTTTCAGGTGAATTTTTTTTTTTCAATGATTTTTCATTATTTAAGAAATTGAACATTTTTAACAATTGCAAAAATTTTCCGTGATTTCCAATTTTGATAATGCATTTTCAACAGCTCCACCAATTTTTTCAAGAGCTATTGACGAGACTAGAATTAAATTATAGACTATAATTAGCTAATTTTTTGTTTCCCATGTTTTCTTCAGCTCGATTTCCCAAAATTCAGGTGTTTCCAGGGCAGGATTTAAAAAAAAAAGTATAAAACTAATCACTGATTTTACACGGTTTTTTCTATGCCGCCAGGGTAGAACAAATTGTTTATTATTATTTTTTTTAATTTTATATTTCGTAATTCGATTTTTCATGCTTCCAAGATTCTTCTAGGTTCATAATTAAAATAACTGATGAATAATTATTCCCCAAACACCATGAAAACACCATAAAACTCACCGACACAAGAACCAATTTTCGACGCCTCGAAACCCACTGGGCAAACGGTCGAAGTATCGTTTGATTGATCCGCGAGTTTGGGGTTCTCGGCACAATGATAAGACCCAGGCGTGTTTATGCACCCGAATTCACAGTTTTCAGATTGCAAATCAGCAACTGCACACTCGTCAATGTCTAGGAAAAAACATAAATACATTTATAAATACGAGAATATTAGCGAATCAATAAAATCATCGTCAATCAATTATGACGATGTTCAAATATTGCGAAAATGAGTGGGATGTCAGAATTCGATTTTTAAATTTTATTGGAATTCAGTTGTTAAGTTTATGAAGAATTTCGGAATTTTACGATGTTTTTTGAATAATGAACGAATTTTGGATAATTTTCGAATTTTCTTACCATTTTTAGTATTTTCGTCGATTTCATGGAAGTATTCATAAAATGAGAAGAATTATTATCCAGAAGTTTTTTTAATATGAATACTGATTGAAATTTCACGTCTTGCAGACTTCGATTTATCGGTTACTAATCTGTTTTTGCACTTGGAAAAAAATGAAATGAAATTAGTTACAGGAAATTGAGCAATAATTTTTCGCAATAATAATTTAATTTATTATCTCAGAAGATTTGTAGGCGTAATTAATATTGTAGGTAATTAGAAATAATTAGTTGTGAAATTTCAGTCGCGTTATGGAATTAATACCAATTTAATTTTTTTTCTTGAAGTTTAATCAAACAGATATGGTTTAAATTGGTTCGAATTTTGATTCGGAAAGATTTTAGGTATCTGGCAAATTTTGGGAAACTATGAATTTTTGAGTTTCATGAAGTTTTGGAATGTGTAAATTGCCTAAAATTTCGGAATTCTCGAATATTATTCAAAGTTTGGAAAAGCTGAAATTTTCGAAACTTGGATGAAAATCTTGATAAATTTCGAAGTTTTAAATTATCTTGAAGCATGTCGATTTTTTGGTATTTTGTATTTTCAAACATTTATGAAGTTCTCAATAAATATACAAAATTCTGAAGTTTTGCATGAAGAATCATTATGAAATTTCCAAATTTTGAAGGATACATATTTTAAAATTATGAAATTGACTAATTCACGACTTATTCACGACAATTTCTCCGCTGTCCAGATTTTTGTTTCGACTTTTATTTGCGGAGATATGCGGGTGGTAGTGCTCACTTGACTGTTAAGTTGGCATTACCAGGGCATATCGAAAAAATTAAAAGTGCGACAAATTTTTTGTTTTCACGACAAATTGGCGACAACTTCAGCAATTATCGCAATTTTCATTTTCCAAAATGGTGATGCTAACCTAACAGTCATAAAATATAGAAATCTCGAATTTTTAAAAATTTTCGATGTATTTCGAAACGCGAAAGTTCTGAATGTTGTTGAAGTTTTCTGACAAAACGTAACAAAAGAGAAAGACCGCAGAAATAGCCCTGTAAAATAAAGGGAAAACATCGAAAAACGGAAAAAAGGCGGGAAAAAAGCACCTTGACAAGTTTTCCAATCGTCCTCGAGCATAAAGCCGTCGGGGCAGAGGCAAAACACTCGACCCATCGTGGACAGACAAGTATGTGAACAGCCCGCATTGTTGTCATTGCAATTGTCGATTCCCGGCGACAAATCTGTCAAACTTGCATGACTGGCGGGCTGGCATGTATGGTTGTCCGAGGACAAAACCTCGGGGAGCTTGCAAGAGCACTCGTAGCTGGAAATTATGATCGTTGGATCAAAAAAAATAAAAATAAAAATAAAAATTACGTAATACTTGAACTTTACCAAGGTTCTGAACCTTGAAAGATTACACGAATTCTTTGTTAGATTTTTAATATCATATCAATATTGATATTATTCATATTAATTTCTTATAAAGCACTTGATACTACCTTGGAAGATTCTTAATATCTTATAAGGCTGTATAAAGTGCTTTATAAGAAATTTTGGAAAATATCCAGTATTGTACGAGAAATCTGTGAATCCTTATTAGGTTCAGAGTTACGAGGTGAAAGTATTATAAAATGAGTTTGGGAGGTACATATTTTATGGTAGATATCATATTTTTATGGGTTTTGGGGGAAATTTCGTTAAAATAGATATGAAAATTTGGAAGGGAAATATAAACAGAATGTATCATTTCGTATCATTGAAATGTATCGTTACGTAATCCTTGAACTTTAGCAAATTTCTGAACCTTGAAAGATTACACGAATTCTTTATAAGATTTTTGATATCTTAATAATATTGGTATTATTCATATTAATTTCATATGAAGTACTTTATACAACCTTATAAGATTCTTAATATCTTATGAGGTTGTGGAAAGTGCTTTATAAGAGATTTTGGAAGATATCCAGAATTTTATGAGAAATCTGTGAAATTTTGTAAGGTTCAGAGTTACGAGGTTTACGTAAAAATATTATAAAATGAGTTTGGAAGGTACATATTTTATAGTAGATATTACATTTTTATGAGTTTTTGGGAAATTTCGCTAAAATAGATATAAAAATTGAAAAGGGAAATATAAACGAAATGTATCATTACGTCATCCTTGAACTTTATCAAATTTCTGAACATTGAAAGATTACACGAATTTTTTATACGATTTTTAATATCTTATTAATATTGATATTATTCATATTAATTTCTTATGAAGCACTTTATACAACCTTATAAGATATTAAGAATCTTATAAGGTTGTATAAAGTGCTTTATAAGAGATTTTTGAAGATATCCAGAATTTCACGAGAAATCTGTGAAATCTTGTAAGGTTCAGAGTTACGAGAGTTACGTAAAAGTATTATAAAATGAGTTTGGGACGTGCGTATTTTATGGTAGATATTATATTTTTATGGGTTTTTGGGAAATTTCGCTAAAATAGATATAAAAATTTGAAAGGAAAATATATAAAATTGATCATCAGGTTTCCAATGAAAATAATTATGAGAATTTAAAGAAAAATTATAGAATGA
The DNA here is from genome assembly GCA_030522785.1 of Platygaster equestris. NCBI lineage: Eukaryota > Metazoa > Arthropoda > Insecta > Hymenoptera > Platygastridae > Platygaster > Platygaster equestris. Next base: position 7,081 of record JAPYZK010003359.1, on the reverse strand, counting down.
GATTAGATCGTGATATTAGGAAAATAAATGTCATCGCAAAATACTCCAAATTCAATTTTCACACGAATTGAAGGAGAAATACATTCAAATTTAATTAAAAAATTCATACCTCCCGATAAAGTTGCGACACGAACCCTGGCATGGTCCACGACCGTCATTTTCTTGGCACTCGTTGATATCTAATCGTGATATTCGAAAAGAAAAAAAAACTACAATTTCCCAATTTTCTGCCCACAATCATAGAAATTCCTAAATTCTCATCGTCAGCCTTTTTTCCGAAATTTATAAAAATTTTATAGTTTTCAAAAATTGTCATAATTCTCAGAATTCTGGGAGTTTTTTAAATTCCACAAATTTCCGAGACGTTCAACATTTCCGAACAAAATGAAATTTCTAAAATCTTGGTAATTGAGATAAGTTTTTCTATTTGTGTAATATTTACAGATTTTATAATTCTTAGAAGTTTTCCAACTTTTAAAATTTGCGAGTCCCTTGAAATTTTCGGATTTTTTAAAATGTTCAAATATTTTCGGAATTCTTAGATCGTTTAAAATTCTTAAAATTGTACAGTAATTCAAAATCGTTGAATTTTTCAAAAATTATTAGAATTCTCGGAATCATTGAAATTCTCGAAATCGGAGAAAAATTCCGTAATAACAATTTATCTTTTTCTAACAATTCTTCAATTTGCGAAGTGATTCATATTTTCGGAATTTTATGAATTCTTGTAATTTCCAAAAAAATTTTTTAATTATCAAAATTTTGAAAAATTATATATATTATCATAATTTCCGGAATTCTTGATATTATTATTGGTATCAGAAGTTTAAAACATCTTGAAATTATCAAAAAAAATTCCATTCCTCAATAATTTTCAAATTATGAAAATTTTTCCAAGTCCAAAAATTACCAAAATTTTCTATACAATTTATGTAACTTAGAATTTTCTCAGAATGTCCAAAAATGTATAAAAGCATTAAAATTCACGAAACTTGAAAATATCTCAAATTTCTTAAAATCTCAAAATTTTTCGAAACATTCGATAATTATTTCAATTTTCAGAGTTTTGGAAATTGTTTAAGTTGTTGCAAACTGCGTGATTCTCGTCATTCCCGAGAAATTCGAAATTATTCTACACTTCCAAACTCTTAAAATTCTGAATTACTTCAAAATTCGAAAAATTTCTAGAATTGTCGAAATTTTGAAAATGTTCGCGAATTTCGATATCTTTAAATCAAATTGTAAAATTTTCTGACCTTTTTCGGTGGCTCTGTTTTCGAGTTCGCTTCATTTTTTGAAGACGATGAGAAAAGCCCAAAGTTTTCAGACTTTCTATCGAATGTTCCGAATTGCACCAATTTCTTTTTATGAAAACATCCCTTGTCAATACATCCCTCGAAACTTGCAAACGATCGCAAAATTTACCTACCAACGCACGAGTATTTGTCTTTCCCTTGTTCCATCCCTTCCGGGCAGTCGCACCTGTACGACCCGGGCGTGTTTTCGCACTTGTACTCGCACCCACCGTTCGATCTCTCGCACTCATCCACGTCTAAAACGGAAAATTGAACATTTTTCACGTTTTCTTTCGTTCGTTCGTTCAAAAATGGCGAGAAAATGTCCTCAGAAAGCTTCCCAGGGTCGAAAAAAACTACCAAAGTGAGCTTTTTCCACTAAGGTTCAATTTCTCGTCCATTTGGGGATGAAATAACCCTTATTGGATTTCCCTAGTGATTCTAGTTTTTATGAAAAACTCATAAAAAATTCTTATGAAAATTTTTATAAGGTCTGTTTTACAGAAGTTTTATAAAATTCGCATTTTTCATAAAGTCGTTGTACAAAAGTTTTATGCAAAATATTTTTTTTATACAATTTTTTTAAACATTTTTAAAAACATGCAAAAATTCTTTTTCGGATCATTTTCCTAATGTACATACCATTTTATATCAGTTTATGAGGCTGTAGCTCAAATTTCGTTTCGAAAGAAATTTGAAAATTTTTTAGAGGCAGAGGGATTTGAACTCGCGACCTTTGCATCAGAAATCCGATAGTCAACTTTTTGTCCATTAAATCTACGTCAATTTGTATGCTCATTTTCAATTTCAGTTGGAAAATTTTCAAATCGTATAAAATCATATGTTTTTACGTTTTATAATTGCTAAAAAACGTTACGAACATGATTTTCTTTTCCCTTGTGTAATAGAAACGTATCAAATATTACTGTATGAGAAGTTCCTTCAATTAGAAAAGTTTTTTTTATAAAAATATGAAACTTTTTATAGAACCGCAAAGTTTTTATAAAAATAAAGACCTCATAAGAAAATCTAAAGCCCTTCAATTGTTTTTATAAAAAAACAGATGAATTGTATGCAAATGTTGACAGATTTCATGAAAAAAAATTTTTTTATAAAGTTTTCATAAAACCACTTTTTAAAAATCGAAAATGTTATGTAACTTCTATACAATCGACCCTACGAAAAACCGAATTTTTATGAATAATTCTCTGATTTCATAAAAATTTTGTTTATAAATTATTACATTTTGTAAGAATGTTACAATTCTCTGTTATATAAAAATCTGTGTTTATGAAAACCTTATAAAAATTTCCTATGAAAATTTTTATAAGGTCTGTTCTATAAAAGTTTTATGATTTTCACATTTTTTCTAAAGTGGTTTTACAAAAGTTTTATGAAAAACATTTTTTTTTATAAAAATGTTGTTAACATCTTTAAAAATGTGCAAAAATTTTTAAATATAAAAGATATAAAAAACCGAATTTTCATAAAAATTCTCCGATTTCATGAAAATGTCGCCTGTTTTTATGAAAACTACAATCACTAGGGTTCTGTGATCGATCATGGAAAATTGGTGGGTTTTGCGTCCGTACCTAAACAGCTACGACCGTCTGGTAAAAAACCTTCGAAGCACGAGCAAACGGCTTGGCCGTCGAATTCTTTGCAGACTTGCTCGCAGGAAAGCTCGGCGCAAAGCTCGTTCGGGCTTTGCCGGAGCTTGCACTTAGGCACTTCCCCGATCCAACGTCGATTTTTGCAGAGTAATCGACTGTTGTTCGTCATCATGTAAAATCCCGGGGCGCATTCGTAATTGGCTTCGAGGTATTCTGATCCCGGTGAAGTTGATCTGATTTTCAACATGAATAAACGTTTTTCTGTTTGATGATGAATTTGGATCGAGAATTTTGGATGATCAAACGAAACAAGGTTATTTTATTTTGAAATTTTGGAACTGAGTTCTGAAATCAGGGAATTGAATTTCGAAGTATCAAGAGACTGAAATTTTGTGAGGTTTGATTCAAATTCGGAAGCTTCAGAATTCAATTCCTGGGAGTTTTCTGATACGATTTGGGCAATAAAAATATTTAAAATTACAATGATTAGGAAATTTTGAATTTCGCACAAAGTTTATTGAATCGAATTTTCAAAATTGTATTCAGAAAAGAGAAAATTAGATTTTTAAAATCGGATATTCAATTCTGGAATGACGAAGTTCAATGATGAACCAGCGAGACTCTGAAATTTTTGGAGGTTTTATCAAAATTCGGAAGTTTTTAAATTCAAACACATGAAAGTTAAAACATTCTAATCGTGGGAGTTTTTTAATCGAATTTTGACAATTCAAATGTTCAAAATTCCAACAATAAGAAAATTTTGGATTTTATACAACATACGTTGAATCGGATTTTTGTAATTGAATTTAGAAATTACAAAATTCAATTTTTGAAATCGAAAATTAACTTCTGAAATGACGAAATTCGATTTTGGACTATCAAGACTGAAATTTCGAAACTTTCAATCAAAATTCGGAAGTTTTCAAATTCAAACACATGAAAATTGGAAAGTCAGAATCGTAGGATTTTTTAATTTAATTTTGACATTTTGAATGTTTGAAATTACAGCAATTAGAAAATTTTGGATTTTATACAACATATGTTGAGTCGGATTTTTGGAACTGTATTCAGAAATTACAAAATTTAATTTTTGGAATCGGCAATTTAATTCTGAAATGACGAAATTTAATTTTGGACTATCAAAAGACTTTGAAATTTTTGAACTCGATATCAAAATCCGAAAGTTTTACAATTCAAACACATGAAAATTTTAAAATTAAAATCGTAGGAATTTTCTATTAAATTTTGACATTTCGAATGTTTGAAATTCCAACAATCAGGAAATTTTGAATTTTCTGCAACATATGTTGAATCGAATTTCGGAAATTGTATTCAGAAATTACAAAACTGAATTTTCAAAATCTGAAATTCAATTCTGAAATGACGGAATTCAATTTCATACTATCGAACTTCTGAAATTTTGGAAGGTTCAATCAAAATCCGAAAGTTTCAAAATTCAAACACATTAAATTCCAAAATTAAAATCGTAGAAATGTTTTAATCCGACTTTGAGAGTTAAAATATTCAAAATTCAAACAATTGAAGGTGTTCGAGTTCTCCACAATCGAATTTTCAAAATTTTATTCAGAAATGACGAAATTCAATTTTTAAAATCTAAAATTCGATTCTGAAATGACAAAGTTAAATTCAAGAATGTCACAGTTCGTAAATTTTTAACTTTAGTAGTAACAATTTTCAAGTTCCTAAATTCCAGAAAATCAAAATACCGATATTCGAAAATTTGAGTATTTCTCATCCCACTCAATTAAAAAATCAACCAACTCAAAATTTAAACAATCGGAAAATTTCTGAACGTTCCATAACATATTTCCAATCTTACAAAAATCCATGAAATTTCTAATTTTATGGATTTTCACTATTTCACAAAACTTATTATCACCTTAAATACACCTTCATTGTAATAAAAAATTTCGATACACCTTGAGAAATATACTATCAAATCTCGTTTGTAAAAATTTGGAACCTGAAGTCTTTCTCATTCAGCTTCGAAAATCCAAAAATTGAAAATTTGAAAAATTCCTACAACCCTCAATTTTTCTCAAAACATTAAAAAACCCCCCAAAATCGACAATCACTTCAAACCTCAACTCCACAATTTCCCACTCCACCCCCAAAAAAATAGATCTCTTCCGGAATCATGCACCCCTCATCTGAAAAACCCACCCCTGATTCTCCCTCATTTCTCATACCGCATATTTTTGCATCGGGAAACCGGGAAAGTCAAACGAAACAAAGGAAAATCGCGTTGTTTTATTCATCATCGTTTTCCACTCACTTGACATATTTGATCAGCGCGTGCCGGGTCAACGGGGCCGGGAGAAACGTTCCATTTACGCAGGAAAGATCGCCATGTTGCGATGTCGTGTTCTTGTTACGTCGCAGGGACAACGGAACGTCCGGAATCCGGGGTTCAATTTTCGGATTTTTCTTGGGCGCCCGCTCTTTTTGCATTTTCGCCGAGTTCGGCGCCGAGGACATGTAGGCTCGGTAGTCCTTGAAGATCCTTTCGAGGACTTCTTTTTCCATGTCCAAAATGGGGAGGTCTTCTGGGGTTCTTTGCAAAAATATGCGGTATGAGAAATGAGGGAGAATCAGGGGTGGGTTTTTCAGATGAGGGGTGCATGATTCCGGAAGAGATCTATTTTTTTGGGGGTGGAGTCGTGGCGAGGGGTGTTGGGGTGGGGGGGGGGGGGGGGGAAAAAAAAAAAAAAAGGGGTGGCTTTTGAGTTGCGGTGTTTGAGGAGAATTTTTGAGTCGATTTAGTTTTTGAGTGAAGAAAACTGAGAATATATTAACACATTTTTGGAGTGTGCGTAGAATTTTTCATGATTTTTGAAATTTGTTTTGCAGTTATTTGAAGTTTTGGAAATTTTCTGAAACTTTGGGGGGTTGCAGTGGGTAGAGTTGGTGTACAGTAAAATAATGCGGAAATTTGAATCGCAATTTGCCAACAATTTGATGATTTTTTGGAAGAGTTATTTCGAAAAAGCGCTCAAAGTTTGACAGAATATTTTGAAATATACCGAAAAATGTTTGAATTTTTTCGAAATTCATGAATACACCTAAGAATTTTCACAGATTTGGAAATCTTATGATAATGTTTCGAAATTTGGAGGATTTTTTGTCTTATTCGTGAAAGATTTTCAAACAATTTTACGCTATTTTCAGGGTTTAGAAAAATGCATATAATGTGAGTGAAAGTTTGAAAAATTCCAAAAATATTTTCTACATTCATGAAAATTGATGAAAATGTGATGTCCCTAAAAAAATCTTACATAAATTTAATTCTTTCTATAAAAATTTCAAAATACTTCGAAGTTTATAATTAAAAATTTTCTACATCTTATGCAATTTCTAAATCCTCAAAAAAACTCCTTGAAGTCGTCTCATGAGAAATGAAATTCCTTACATGTCAATTAATGATAAATAATTATAATTTATATTGTATAATAAGGAATTTCGAAATTTTTAAAAAGATCTTATGCAGTTTCATACAGTCGGAATATTTATGAATGAATTTGAGAATTCCGGAAAATTTTTACATATCTTCGGAGTGTTTAAAATTTTCCTGCAAGTCTCGAGAATTTTCCGGAACTTCTAAGAGTTGCTGAAGATATGTACAGTAAAATAATTTAAAAATTAAAAGTAAACATTTGCCACAGTTTTCGAGAAATTTTACAAATTTTTCGGAAGAATAATTTAAAATAAAGTTTGAACTTCGCTTAGAATATTTCAAAAACTACCAAAAAATCATAAAATTCGTCGAAATTTCTGAACAACTAAGAATTTGCCCAGAATCAAAAATCCCATGATGTTTCAAAATTTCAAGGAGTTTTCATATTACTCATGATTTCTTCAGATCGTAAAAGATTTCAAAAAATTTCCTCTAAATTCTCATAATTTTGAAATACATAAGCCGTGGGCAAAAATCTGTCGAAACTTAGAAAAATTTTTTCCAAATTCAATAAAATGTCAAAAATTTCATAAAAATTTCAAGTTGCAAAAAACTTATCAAAAGTTGATTCACCTTACAAAAACTCGAAAATACTTCTCAAGTTTTCTTAAAAAATTTCCTAAATCTTATGAAAGTCCCAGATACTTAAAATCAAAACACCATAAAATCACTTTAAAAGGAGAAAAAATTCGATATGA
>JAPYZK010003358.1:0-12103 GCA_030522785.1 Platygaster equestris | reverse complement strand
ACGCAGCAAAGCTCTAAGGGCGATTGTTGCGTCAATCAATCAGGTAACCCATTATTTCCCCCCCTCTCAGCAGGGCCGTGAAATCACATATTTCTCGCGATTGCTGAATAAAATATTGTGTGCGACTATTGGTCGAAAGAGGAGATTCCTCGAGCGTGGAGATTGACTCACGAGCGTAGCAAGTGTGGCAATACGCGAGTGTTGCCTTTCTCTCACTAGTCGCACAAAATACTATATCTACATCATTCCACGCCGAAGAAGTTGAAATAAGTCGAAAATAACATTATGTTATATTGGACATTCATTTCCTCTTATAATTTAGTAGCTTCTCAGCAAGAGATTCAAATTCTTATATTCTCGGAAACTTCAAATTTCAACTCGGGCTCGAAAGGTTAGAGTACCGAAAACACTCGTTCCTTGATACAATATACATTCACCATCTCTCTCTCTCTCTCTCCCCCTCAATATAACGAATAATTTTCAAAGAAAGCCGTTTTTTCGTACTATTCTAAACCACTTCATTTTCCCAGGCCGACGAAGATCGCAAGAACCAAGAACGCATCCAAGACCTGGTCGACAAACTGCAACAGAAGATCAAGACTTACAAGAGGCAGATCGAGGAGGCGGAAGAAATCGCCGCGCTCAACCTCGCGAAGTTCCGCAAGGCGCAACAAGAGCTCGAAGAGGCCGAGGAAAGGGCGGACCTCGCCGAACAGGCGATCGCAAAATTCCGCACCAAGGGCCGCGGAGGCAGTGCTGCTCGCGGTCTCAGTCCGGCGGTGAGTTTTCCCCAAACGCGAATTCCCCGAGTAGTAAGCGCGCGTTGATTGACCTGGAAGATAGGGAAAATCGTGAATACCCGCGACTGATGAACTTTCCTTGTATGCTTTGTTTAGCCGCAGAAGGCTCGCAAGGTGCCCGTCGCGATGGAATAACACTGGCCCATGTAAGTGCGTGTCTTCGTGTCTAATGTACATCAGCGTGCCTTTGGATTCTTGTACCATTTCCCCATGAACACGCACATACACGACCCATAGTCATTGTTTTATTCTTTTTTAATGCAGTTTTTGGAGTTTGAGGATGTGTTGGTTGTTTCGTGGTCGAACTTATTTACAACGTATCAAAGGGGAATTATGGATTCCTGATGGAGAATTTCAAGCCTTATAAGAATTTATGAAACCTTATGAAAAATGTATAATTTTTGAGAGAAAGTTTACTCCTTAGAAAAAATGTGTGATGCTTGTAAAAAGTATACGAGCTTCATAAATCTTTTGTAAGACTTATAAGATTTTTTTAGAAAGTTTTCGAAGTTTTATAAGGTATTTTGAGAAACTTATAAGGAGTAAGGTGTCCAGACGTCCGTATTTATACGGAAAGGTCCGTATTTTACGTGCGCTGTCATGGTTTCCGTATTTTTCGGAAAATATCCATATTTTCGACCGGTTTCACATAAAATGAAAAATTTCATAAGCAAATGAAAATTTATTTGAACTGAAATTGAATAATATGTAAAATTGAAAATTTTCTCATTATTTCGAGAATTTTGAAAATTTAGATTGGTAATTGTTAAATTTCGGAAAATATTGAGAATTTTGAAAGTTACAAAAATTTCAAGAATTTTCAAAGTTAGAAGTATTTCAAATACTTCAATGTTCTAGAATTTCGAAAATTTTCCTAATTCCCAGAATGTTAAGAATTCTGTAAATTGAGAGAATTTTGAAAATTTTCAGAATTTTCAACATTTCGTAGAATTTTGTGACGTGTGAGTATTCTCAAAGTATTGAAAATTACAAATATTTCTATTATCATGACATTTCCGATATTTTAGAGAAATGTCCAAAATTTACATGATTCTGAAATTTATGGAATTTCTCATTATATATAACGTTTCGAGACTTTCGGATACTCCGATCATAATACATATCAAACAATTCAAAGAATATATGTAAAACCTTCAGAATTTCTAGAATTTTGAAATTAAAATTTTATACTTGGGAAATTATTTCAAATTCTGAGAAATTTGAAAGTTCCAAGAATTTTTGAAGTTGAGAATATTCCTAATATTTTAATTATTTTGAAATTTCGGAAGTTTTTAGAATTCCAAGAATGTTGAACTTTTTAATATTTTTCACTTTTTGAGTTGGAAATATTTCGAATATTTGTATCATTCTGAAATTTTGGAAGTTTTCAAAATTCCAAAAGTGTGCAAAATTTTTAGAATTTTCACTTCCAAAGTTAATAGTATTTCAAAAATTTTTTCATCATTCTGGAATTTCAAGAATTTTCAGAATTCCGAAAATGTTGAGAATTTTGAAATTTTTCAGAATTTTCACCATTTCGTAGAATTTTGTAATACATGAGAATTCTCAAAGTTTGAAGAATTTCAAATATTTTGATTATTCTGAAATGTTTTAGATCTTCCAGAAATATCAAAATTATCACAATTTTAAAATTCCTAAAAACATGAATCATAATCAAAGTTTTGAGAATTTTAAATATTCCAATCATTATAAATTTCACGAAATTTCAAGAATATGAAGAACATTCAGAATTTCGCAAATAATACATAAGAATTCCAAAAAATTCAAAACATTGGGTAATTTTCTAAGTTAAAATAATTGTGTATTTTCTTAACTATTTGGACAGACATTTTAGATGTTCCGTTATTTTGAAATTTCTCAAGAATACTGAAAATTCAACGACAAATGGGGGGGGGGGGGGGGGGGGGGAGAAAAAAAATGTTCTGCTTTAGCTTTCCTACTATCTGGACACCGCATATAAGGTTTAAAGTAACCTTATAAGGATAAGAATTTTATAAATTCGCCTTATAAGAATTGAGAATCTTATAAAGAATTCGAGTATTTTATACGGATTTTAGTAATTCTCATAAAAAACGAAGTTACTAGGGATAAGGTTCGTGTAAACTGTACAGAGATCGAAAAATTTGATGTTTTCCGAAATGTATCGTCGGTGATATTTAATTACGTTTCATAAGTAAATTATCTATCAAATTCCGATGTTCCTAATCTTGAAATTCACAAAAATATCCAACTGTCAAATTCAAACGTTAAAACTCTACAATTTAAACAATACGTAAATATTCTGAATAATACATCCTTAGTACTCAGAAAAATCACTCCCAGTCCAACAATTAATAATACATCGAAATTAGATTCGTCGCAATTAATTCCAGTTCAAAAAATCGAAGTCAATAGGGGTTCAACCAATCTTGCCATGCTACATACATCAAAATTCGCATCATTTCAATAGCATGGAGCGACGCACATCGTCACTGTCACAAATGACGATAACCACATTTTAAAAAACCGACATTTTCATTCATTTCAGTCCAAAAACATAGAATGTCATAACAAAACTCCCCTTCAACGGCAACTTGTCACTATGAATATTACGAAAATTCCAACTAATATCGATCTTTCGTAAAATTTCATCAAGAGTACTTCAAATTATAAAATCACCCTCGATAGAACAGTTTGCACAAAATTTGGGCGAATTTCATGCACACGCGTTTAGATGCAAACGTTTGTACGAAGTTTGCACAACTTTTGATATTGGATGCGTCCGCATATTTGAGCAAACGCTTTACATGAGGATTTGTGCAAAGTTTGCACAAAGTTTGCAAAAAAATCCGGTCGTATCTTTGATGCAAACGTATTCCATCAGGAACGCCAAAACCAACATGCTGTCTCCATCAGCTTCTAGATTTTAGACTCACGGTTGGGGAGGAAAGATAGAGACCAAGTGGAAAAAAGCACAGCGAACGTGATCTTCCCCATTTCCATCGTTTCGAAATTCATAAAATCAAGACCTTTTTCACGGAGTGGTCGCATTTTTATGTTCTTATTTCAGTGTAATATAATGATGATGACGATGGTTTAATCGATATACCCTTTATGTGGAGTCCTTCCGCCTCTTGGCCACAATCTATAATCAATTGCGGATAACGTTGATTCGTTTCGTGATACGATAATGAATTCACTCCAGGGGCGTATCTAGGGTATGGCAAGCAGGGCACCAATTTCAGAGAGACGCAAAAAAAACACCTGGACTGTTTGAAATTTTCAAGTGTTCAGAATTACAAAACTTCGGAATACTTGGAAACTTAGATATTCTTGCAAATTCGTGAACATTTCACAAAACCAAAAAACTTCGAAAAATTCCGAACTCTAATACTTTAAGACATCAAAATGATAATTCAAACTTTGAAACCCATTCAAATTCGTCGATATTTGGCAGTTTTCGGAATTTCCAAAACCTCAAAAATTGCAAAAGTTCGCAAATTTAAAGCTTCGGAATTTTTCCAAACTTCGAAATTTCCGGAATTTTTGACCGTGAAGTTCCAAGATTCTTCAAAACAGCGAAATTTTCGGTATTTCCAAAAATTTAAAGAGTGAAATACTCAACAAATTTTCTAAATTACACAAATTTAGAGTACTGTAAAACTTCAATATTCTCGGAAATTCGTCAAAACTTTAAAATCCCAAAAAACTTCAAAGAATTGTAAACTCTATGAACACTTGAAAAAATCAAAATAGTGTTCAAATCTCTAAAACCCATGCAAATCCGTCAAAAATTCAAAGTTTCCAAAACTTCGCAAATTTGAAGCTTTGGAGTTCTTCCAAACTTGGAAATTTTCTGAGAGTTTTAAGCCTTGAAGTACGAAAATTCTTTAAAACTGCAAAACTTTCGTAATTTACAAAACTGTAAAAATCGAAATACTTAGCAACTCAAAGAATCAAAATAGTATTAAAAACTCATACAAATCCGTCGAAACATCAAAGTTTTCGAAACTTCCGGAACCTTCAAAACTGAAAAAGTTAGCAAATTTGAAGCTTTGAAATTCTTCATGAATTCGACATTTTCAAAATTTTCAAGTCTCGTAGTTTCAGAATTCTACAAAACTGCAAAACTTTCGGAATTTCCAAAACCTTAAAAATCGAGATACTTATCAACTTTCATACCCAAAAATTGTTCAAAAATTTGAAAATATGAAAAATTTCATTATTAAAAAACTTTAAAATACTGTTTGACTTCAATATTTTTCCAAATTCGTCCAAACGTCACAAACCCTAAAACATCAAAAATTTTCAAACTCCCTTTCAAAACTTCAAAAACTTCACATATTTTGAACTCAAAATTTCGTCTAAACTTCTAAATCATCCAAATTTCTCAAAACCCCAAAACTCCAAATCTTTCAAAACTCATAAAAATTCCAAAACTATTCCAAACCACGCACAATGGCGGAGGGTAGGAAGATTCAATTATCTGCCAAGGGCGCCATTTTCAGTTAATACGCCCCTGAATTCCCCCCTCGAAAACGTCATATCTCCCCCACCCCCGCGGCCATCCCGAGTCTCATCCACGTGATACCGTCGGCCAAAAACGCCACCTAAACATAAAAATTGTTTACAGCCGCACCGACAACCGATGAAGCCCCTGTTCGACGGTTCCGCATTCCCACCACGCTTCGACCTACAGCCCGACTTTGAGCTGTAAGCCAGCGCGTCAACGATCCCGATCAAAAATAACAAAATAAACCCCCCGAAAAATCCGTCATCGCAAATATCGAGAAGCACGCGAAATATCACCCCATCAATGCCATCGTCATCCAACTACGCCACGCATGAAAAATCATCGAACGAAAGTTTACACAACAGCTCGAACGGGCGCAACGAGCTAGTTTAGCATACAAATGAAGGACGAGACACGCACGACGTTTGAACAATCGCCACGGAAGCGCGCATCGAGAACAAATAGTTAATCGGATAAACAAGAGATATCGATGATTGTTAATGGTTATTATGTTGACTAAATGGTGACTTTTTGTTGAATTAACGTAACGTAGTATCGTCGGCGTGCTGGTGGCGAAATGTGTAGCGGAAAGGAGAAAATAAGGTAGAGCAGAAAAGTAGATAAAAAAAGGGAGGGAATTTGGAGAGAGAGCGAGAGAGAAAGAGGCGCGAAGGCGAACGTCGTGAATGCAACAGCTTCACCATCGATTATTTCACTGTGTCGTCAAAATGCTATCCTATCCTATAAAGTAATTTAATTTATAAAGAGAAGCGAAATATGTATTTATTAAAATAAATAAGCAATAAATGAAGTTTGGCTTCTTTTTTTCCCCGTTCCAATAAGTGAGAGGAGAGAAGTACGAACTTTCACGAATTCTTGTAAAAGGCAACATTTGTATAGTGGTAGTGGATCTTCTGACAAATTAACAATATAACGGTGAAGAAAAAGCTATGATACTTGAGTGGATTGTTTTTGAAACCCAAAATCATGATTTTACTGAATTTTTATTCAACTCCCGCGAGAAATATGTAATTTCGTGGCCCTGCTCAGAGTGGACGAAATAATGGATTACCTGATCATCTTAACTCTTAACTCATTATAACTTAGCTCATCTTAACGACCTATAGCTATTTACTCACTCAATCTCAGTTTAGCGACCGTTTACGCACGGATAATGGAAACAAGATGGCGGACGAGCGACTCAACTGTGACGCGAAAATTTAGTCAATAATTTTCAATGCCCATCCTTCGCCGGCAAGTCACGGTTAATAAAAATTATTTAATTTAATGACAGGATCGCCAGCTCCGATAAGGGTCGAAGCAACCCCCAAAAAAAATTAATTCGTATACAACAACAAAATCACCGTCGCCTGACGCGGAAACCCCAAAATAAAACTCGCGAAATCCCAAAATCCCGTCACCATTAATCAAACTCAAAACACCATCTTCTGAGCACAAGAATCATTTAATTAATCATAAATGGGGTCGTTCAAGTATTACGTAACGCGATTTTTGGCTCTCTCAGCCCCCCCCCCCCCTCCCCCCCCCGTAACACACCGTAACGTTTTCCTGAACCATATGAATGTCATGTTTGGTTAGGTTAACTGGAATAGTTGCAGGACCAGCAGGTATTCTACTTTTGTTTGGAACCATTTCGAATGTTATTTATTCAGCGACGTCAATTCATGCTGCAAGATTGTTCGAACGTTTGCATTAAATCAGTGAATTAATATAAAAGAATTGAGTCGCGAAATTGCCGTTTTATATTATGTACATTCCATCACCTCCCTTCCACCCACGAAAGATTCGATTAAATAAGTCGTACATAATTAAATCGATAACTTCTCATTTTCCCACCAAGAACATTTATACGACGCTCAGACGAAAAAAATATCGCAAATTTTTCCACCAAACTATGCACGAACCCTCGTATAAAAGTTAAATGAAACGTTTCCATAAGTTTAGTATAGACGAATACATGACCAGAATATGTGCCAACTCTTCCATCCGGAACGCATTCAATGTATACATACATATTTCTTGGACTCCATTGAGAAAAAATTCACGTATGCCATCATCCAAAGCTACGAGTATTCTAATAAATCTAAATATTCTAGATTCTCATCAGCTTACACGAACCTTCGCAAATTTTAAGATATCTTATATTTCTTGTTACTAGCATAATGGCCATGTTTGCATACAATATCATTGGTCAAATAGAAGCAGACAAAGTTAAGGAGACACAAAGCTTAAGGTGAATGAGAAGTGAACTTGACGAAATTTTACGAAAATATATCGTCTAAATATATAATAACAGCTGCAATCTGAGGCCTTTTTCATATTGGCTTTGACTGCACGGTCAAAGCGAGGACTCGAGTCTCTTGAAATGTTCTTAAGGTAGTACTTCCCTCATCTTTGGAGTAGAAAATTTTGAAACACACGCACTATCATGCTTCTTAGCTGTCGAATAAATCTGGCAACGTCGCGATTCTACTAACGGAGAGACACTCGAGTGACCCCTCCCCTTGAGGGAGTATGTATTTTCTACGTTCCTTGAGACGCGGTGTTGCCAAGCATTTCATGTTGCAGTTTGAATGTCGAAAAGTGATAAGCTTCCGTATTAAATATCTCTTACACTAAACACAAGAATTAATCGAAATTTTGACAGTAGCTACATATCTTTTTCCATAAACTATGAAAGATCAGTTTTTTTCCGCGGTCGTAAATGTGGTTCATTCTATAAAAATGAGTTTCAGAGACATTTCTCAGCTGATTCCCTACAGGGGAGAGTCGGGTACAGTGGGTCAGCGGGAACAGTGGTTCAGTCGAGTTTAAAAAAAAACTATGATTGTAAAATTTTGATTTGTTTATCGGTAATGTATCTTTTTAGAGCGAATAGCTTTATCTAAGTTTGATACAATTTTCATGACTTTCTTACCCGAAAAAAAAAAATAATCTTGGATGTTTCTTCTGTATCTTTTTATACTCATATTTTTTGTAATGGCATCTAAATGATGAGTGCAAAAAATGAAGACCGTCATTCATGAGGTTACTGTGACACATGGAAACATTTTAATACGGCACATGACTGAATGATAAAAAAACTGTAATTAATAAACAAATTTCCAGTCGAAATGTATACGGCGGGTACAGTGAGTCACTGCAAGAGCGGGTACGTATAACAGAACGATAGAGTGAGAAAGAAGCTGTAAAGAGGCAAAAAGAGAGACAAGAAATGAAAATATAGTAATTACAAGTCGATCGTAGAGTGAAAACCGCAATAAAAAGCTAAAAAAAGGAAAAAACTAATTTGCATCTTAACCGTGGGAAAAACGAACTTCCACAGGTACGTAAAACTCAATAATTTTTTCGAAATTCGTGAAAATGTGAGAATTGTCTGAATAAACATAAATATCATTAAAATAGAACTGAAAACAATATCTGAGTAAAGTGGTTTCTTAAAAGCAACCATAATATGGTTTTACCATAATAAACCATTGGTCATAGATTTATAACCCAGTGTATCCGCTCTCGTGACCCACTGTACCCGCCAAGTCGGGTACAGTGGGTAAAAAAACACAATGTTTAAAACAATCTGAAATAATTTTTTTCTACCAGAAAAATTACATTCATAGCTGCAAATAGTCATAGATTCGTGCACAATTTAATTTGATCATCAATGAATAGTTGTTTTTGCATAAACAATAAAACTGCAAAATTTACCCAGTGTAGCCGACTCTCCCCTACCATGCATGTAAAAGTTTGTCGTCGAAAATCTCAGAAACGAAATATGAGAAAGACTTTAAACTTTGGGAGATGATCAAATATATTTCCATTTGTGTCATATTTCAATTTCAGCGACTTCCTTAAGAAATCGCTCGAGGGAAGTACTACCTTAATGTACATACCACGAGTGCATCCTGATCGGCTTGCTAGGTAATAGTCATGAAACAGTAATGAAACTCGAATTTCACAACTGTCTCACGTCTCATGATTTGATTCTAAAGAGATCTGGAATCAATATCGTTGAATGTTACCACTGAATGTTATTCTGTCAGTTCATAAATTCCATCACGTAAGCCATTAGCCACGCCCCTTCTACAGTGGACTTTCGTTTATGTTGACTCACGACTTCTTCTCGCCCCCCCCCACCCCACCCCCCTCCATTCAGCAAATGAGATAATGCTTGAATTTGCGGGAAAAAATCAAATTATTCCTTTGCCTACTCCCTCTAATTTGACCATTCGGACGATAAAGGCGAGGAGTCAACATAAAAGAATGATAACGTTATGAACCAGTCAATATAAACGAAAATCCACTGTATAACATTCGCTGGTTCTAGTATAGTCAACGTTACTATACAGTAGATGAAGTAAGCTCAATCTGCAACTGACAACTGAGTACTAAGCTCAAAATCATGAATTTGCTTCACATGAATATGAAGTTACACTATGCCTTGGTACAACTGGCCACAAAATTTAAAACAATCATTCAACATTATGCAATCTGGACTCCAACAATCTGCTGAATTCCGTTACCCTGGAGGCGCTAGCATAGGAATGGAAAATTTCGCGATGGTAAAATTTTTTATTTAATCCTAACCTTAGAATTAGTACCCCAAAGCTCTTTTTTTGTTATAATAGGGTAAAATACAGTATCGCACATATTTGGGTGAAATCTGACTTTCCACAACGATTACAGTCCTCAGTTTCGCCTCGCACTGCAACTCTTCGTTTAGTCAAAATCAGCATCACCTAAATGTGCGATAATGTACTACAAGTACGATGTATATACTATATACATTATTAATCACATATTTATATCTAATCCATAATTTTGATTATGATTGGAATGCAATTTTATTCATGAATTTTATTCTAATATTCGATCTAACTTTCCAAACCAAAACGGCTTATAAAATTTGTAACATTGACAGTCTCAAAATCACAGTGTTAAGCGAATATTATTTCTTGTTCAGCTTCTGAAGACAACGTTTTCTTACTGTACTATGCTTTGGTCTTTCCGTGATCAATAAGTTTTCTCGAGTAACGAGAGTGATGACAAATCAATTACACAGAAGTAATTCAAAAATCGAACTGTTTTCTTATAACAACACTGTACGATGTACCGAGGTATGATTATAAATGATTAAAATACATCTTACAGAGTGAAATAGTTTATGATACTAGAGGACTTCGCTCCCTGTGCGCTCCGCACGCCAACCCCCATTCAGGTTTTCATGAACACCTCTGCCTCAATCGTTTGCAGTGCTCGGGAGCTCTTTGCATTCAATCGATTTGACGTTTTCATGTTTTTACGAGGGTCGTAATTAATGACTTGGGCTTTTCTAAACGGTGCATATAAAAGTTTTATTAAAGTTAACAAAAATGTAAACTCGATTATATGGAATTCATAAAAAATTTTTCATTCTACAGATCATTTTCCATCTCAGATTTTAATAAAAAACAAAAAAAACAGTTATGTGTTTTAAGACACACATACGTAGAAGTTGAACATTTTGTGCAATTATGGAAGTTCATTTATCAATTTAGAAAATTTTGCAAAATTTTTTTGTTATTGGAAATTTTTAAATAACTTCAGACGAAATTTCAAATTTTATTATATGTAGTGTTAAAAACGAGTGCCACGGTGGCGAACTCGCTTGACGGTGCGACTCTGACTCTTGGTACAAGGTTAAACCTCAACGCCGGTATTAGAAAAAGTACTAAATTAGGTCAGAGACTAGCAGGCTCTGGAAACCTGAAAGAATATAACTGACTGAGTATTTTGGTGTTAAAAACGAGTGCCACGCTGGCGAACTCGCTTGACGGTGCCACTCTGACTCCTGGTACAAGGTTAAACCTCGACTCGATTTTGGTGTTAATGTCGAGTGCCACGGTGGCGGACTCGCTTGACGGTGCGACTCTGAATGTTGGTACAAGGTTAAACCTCGACGCCCGTATTAGAAAAAGTACTAAATTAGGTTAGAAATTAGCAGGCTCTAGGAACCTGAAAGAATATGAATTACTGAGTATTTCGGTATTAAAAACGAGTGCCACGGTGGCGAACTCGCTTGACGGTGCGACTCCGAATGTTGGTACAAGGTTAAACCTCGACGACGGTATTAGAAAAAGTACGAAATTAAGTCAGAAATCGGCAGACTCTAGAAACCTGAAAGAATATAACTACCTGTGTATTTTGGTGTTAAAAACGAAATATAATGTAATCGTTCACAATTTTCGCTTGTAAACAAACAACAGAAACCGCGAATTGGAGTTGCTCAGTCGCTCCGGTCGCTCGAATATGCTCGAATAGCAGTCAAGTATGCTTTTTCGCCGCCATCATCAGCCATCATCGGAAACAAGACCCCATATGAGGTTTATTATCTAAAATTGTTTTTAGAATAAAATAAACAAATAAATGATCAAAACAAGTCGTTTTTGTACAAACTGTATCGTTTTCAACGATATTGCTACAATTTTCCGCTACGAAAATCATTATTCAATAGTGTTCCCAGTGGGAACACTTCGAAACGTTTTGAAGTGTTCCCACGAGATCACCAGGGCGCGGAAAGTTAAAGCTACAATTTTTCAGATGAACAGCAATAACGTCGTTTGAGTTAAAAACAATTAATAATCGTTCGCGATATTCATACATTTATACTGTAATCACACAACATTAATAGCGACATAAGAATGAAGTAATTTTATTTTCTCCATTTTTAACACATTTTTATATCGCGAATATAATTGAATAAAATGACCATGTTCGTCATAACAAGTTTATAGAA
>JAPYZK010003357.1:0-16056 GCA_030522785.1 Platygaster equestris | reverse complement strand
CGCTAAACTGAGCGTGAGTGAGTAAATAGCTATAGGTCGTTAATATGAGCGTGGGCGAAGAGCTTATTCGCCCACTAGTGGGCGAACGAGTTCATCACTAGTATGCTATACGTCAACAATCAGGTAATCCATTATTTCGTCCACTCTCAGCAGAGCCATGAAATTACAGATTTCTCGCGGGCGTTGAATAAAAATAATACCAGTGTAGGAGGGTAATTAATTGCGTTCGATAACGTAGAGCTAATAAATTAATCAAAATTCGATATCGTGATTATATAAAGACCTAAGCTGGGGCATAAGATATGAGGGCAGGTGGGTGGAGCCGAGCTCACTTTCTACCTGCACGACCGCCACACCTTCTACATTGATCCTTTTATAATCTTTTCTTACCTTGTTTGTAGAACCTGCTCACAATCCGATTCAGCAGGTGCTTTCACTTCTAAGGAACTTGAGTAGGGACGATGGAGTGCTATGGGGTCTCAGCTCGCGACCATTTTTCTTCTGGAAACAATCAAGTTCATCCATTTTGTTACAAAATACGAAATTCGGAGTTGATTAAATTTTAGGAGAGTGCATAATAATCCAATTAAGAAGTTTTTGTGGAAAAGGCCATGAAAAATGGAAAAATGTCTCTTGAGGAGAAAACTGGACCTATCATCGCCGACATTGTTTCAGTTAGTGATAACTTAACCTAACCTAACCTATATGAAATATATTCACCAAAATTTCTAAAACTGCTCAATTTTGGAGATTTCTAAGCTTCAAAACTGTAAAATACTATAAAACTTTTGAGCTTTCCTGATTTCCAAAAATTCGACAATTAACAACTTTAGAACTTTGATGAAATCTCGGAATTCTTGAAAATTCAGAACAACTTCTAATTTCAGAATTTTTAGAAACTTCGAAAACTTAACGATTTTTCGAAGCTTTTGAAATTCACAAATATCAAAAACTTTGAAAGTTCAAAATTTACCTGAATTAGTCAAAAATTCAGAATCCTGAAAATTCCAAAATCTCAGAAATTCGAAACTGTCAAAATTTCCGAAAATTTCTGAACTCATAATTCTTTGTAAATTCAAACTTCCGGAACTTGAAAACAGCAGTGGAAATCTCCATAAGACCTTGAATTTTTCATCTCGAAATTCGTTAAAACCTCGAAATTCATGTTCTCAAAAATTTGAAAAATGTAAAACTTATTATGCATAGTTTCCCTAACCAACATTTTGGAACTTCATGTTCCTTCAAAAGTTCAAAATTCTGTACCTTCTAAAATGTCCATGCAAAGCTAGAAATATTTGAAACTTCAAAATTTATCCAAAGTCAAAACTTCAGAATTCCTAAAATTCGATCCAAAACTTCAGAACTCCATAATAATTATTCTTCAAAACTTCAGAGCAGTCCAAAACTTAAAAATGTATTTCTAGTAATTCTTCTATAAATTTCGAATTACACAATGAAATTAATTTACAATTTCTGCATTTTTGATGAGTTAAAAGCGATTTTATGGTTTTTCCATTCCAAAATTTTCAATTTGATTTAAAAAAAGGATCTTGAAATAAAACAAGCAAAATCGAAAAACAAAAAATAAAGAATTGTATACATACTGCGAAATCAATTGGAAATCAGTTTCAATCGATTTCAAAATCGAAATTAGAAATTTGAGTAATTAAGTGTAAATTAGGAAAATAATAAACCTCATAATAAACATTTTCGATTTTGACAATTCGTACAATTCGATCCAAGTTTGACAAATCAGAAATTCCTCCGAATTTCTTCATTTTCCCTGAAAATCGTATATACCCCAAGATGTTTCGGTTTTTCTTCTAAATTCCACATTTCAGAATACAACGAGAATTCCGCATAAAACATCGCAAAACATGAAAAAAATCACATGAAAATTGCAATAACAGTTGTTGTCATGCAAAAAAAAATTTGGCGCGTTTTCGCAAATTCGCGACTATGCAACTTTTCACACTCAAAATGCTGATTTACCTCACAATTTTGCCTCTCCAAATCATTGACATTCACACTGTCACTTGTCACACTCATCCGTACGAAAAACTCATAATTAACAGTCATTATTATAATAATTGATTTCTCGCGCGAATAAACAGTAACAAACAAGCACTCATCTGTAACCAACTGTTACTATGTGTATAACCGGCAGTTGCGCACTCTTTAAGATGTGCGAGCAACTGTCACTGCTACGATTTTAAATAAGCTTTTCTTCAGATTCAATATGGCGACTTTTTTCTTCTTGGAAAATCGCCATTCTCTCGTTCGTGACGACACTGATGATTCACAATTTGGTTAATATAGGGAAAAACGAAAATTGTTCGAATATAATTTTTTATTCTTTCAAGTTTTGACGTTGTTGAAAATCTTAGAGATTCTAAAATCTATCAGGCTTTGAAAAGTTAGAGTTTTGAAACAGTTCAAAGTTGTAAAGTTGCGAGTCTTGAAAAGATTATGAAATTCTCAAAAGTAAAATAAATTGTGGTTAACCATACCACACCCCATGGGGGTCTTTGGTATCCTCACAATTTCCTTCCTCTCCCTTCCAACCTTCCCCCACTCCTTGCCATGGACTGAATCCTCATACTATTGACCGGTATTTACGTCAACTATGGGTTTTTGCAACCATCCATTGACTCGCTTGGGAAACCATGGAAAACCAAGCGACGGTATTAGCTCGGATGCAACTCCGAATTGTCTTTTGGCAATCAACGAATTTGTTCGGAGCAGAAAAGCTACAGAAAAAAATCTAACCCCGCCAGGATTCGAACCCGCATCCTCGAGCCTGGCAGCTTGATGGCTTGACCACCGAGCTACCGCGGCTCTAAATTCTAAAAAGTATTATAACGTGATTCTGAAAATATTTAAGTTCAATATGAGTATTTTTTCGATATTTCCAAATGTGTGAACATCGAAGTTTTATAGAATTATGAAGGTTCCGAAGTTTCGGAAATTTCCAAGTTCTTCAGCATTTTTGGAAATTTCTGAATTTCGAATAAAAACTACACTTTACGATAATACAATACAGAAATCATTCGACATGAGAATTATGTGACAACTATACTAGACAGGTCGCAAAAGAGAAGAAAACTAACTGTTGTTAATGTTTTTATTCAAAAATTGCATATAAAACTTACAATCGCGAGTGAAATTTCACAAACACATGCACTTTCAATATCCATACGTCATCTTAAATATTTGTAGATCTATGTTCCCAAGATTATTCATCCTAGTTTCTAAGCCTTACGGAATACCAATTTTCGCAATCAAAATTCGAACTTTAAAACTACGAAAACATTAATTATGAGACTTAATTCAAGGAAGGTCAATAATTTTCAGCTCCTTACAAAACGATCTCAACTCAATAACATCTCCTTCTGGAACAGTATCCATGAAATTAATTCTCAGCTCTTTCAAACGACGAAAACATGTAACGCGCTTCAGAATACTCTCAGTAATATTTCTGCACCCGAATATTTCTAAAACTTGTAAACCAATCGCTTTCACCAACGCGTGCTCAGCTGGTATGATGAGATGTGCACCACGAAGAGAAGTAAGATGCAAACTTGTCAAATTAGCCAGACAGTTGATGAGCGCGAAGATGCCCTTATCAGTGATTCCCTCACACTCTGAAAACACATCACAGTTATAAAATGCAACGGAAAAAGACAGTTTTCAAATATTAGTTCGACTCACCGGATAGATCGACTACCTCTAGTTGTCCACAATATTGACTGATCGCAAATAATGCTGCATCATCCAATTTAGGCACATCCGAAAGTCGAAGCGCTTTCAAATTTACAAACAAGGATATGCTCGAGAAAGATTCTTTCTCCACACATAACATAAAATGAATCATATTTTTGCAGTAGAACAGAAGACTTTTTGGAACATTGAATTAGGTTTTTATGCAGCCCGAAAATAGCCCAAAATATCTACTGCTAGCTTGACATCAAGCAGGACACACCTGTCAAAAACTTGATTTTGGAAAAAACCAAAATAGCCAAAAATTTTTTATTACTGCCCGAATATTGCCTGAAAATAGCCCAATTTTTTGATATTCATACCAATATTATATTCGAAAAAGGTATTTCTAGCTTGACGCACCTGGGATGTTCAATTTTCATCTGCGCACTTTTCTGATCACAATCGGTAATGTCATTTCCCCTAGCATTTGTGATGGAGTCTTTCGCCACCATCTTGCATGTAAACAAGAACCAATTTCAATAACTCAGTGACAATTTGATTATTTATTTTTTATGATTGTTTTTCAATCAATCTGACAATTTCACGTCGTTCATGTTTATCATCGCATTTTGATTGATTTTAATTATTCTAAAACCCAATTTTTTCCCCTTCACACTAATAAATGTCGATACTTGACAGAATTTCCCATTAATTCGTCTAGATAACTGGAAAAGTTGCAGCTAAAATGGGTGATCTCGTATGGGGAATAAAAAACGGTGATTTGGACCAAGTTCGCGATATCGTGGAACACAAGGTAGTTTTTGCGTTTTTGTCTTTGTCAAGGTTCAAATTTTACTGATTTTCAGAAAAATGGAAATGATTTTCCTTCAACTTGCAAATCATTTTGAGTACGTTCGCAAATTGCGTGTCATCATTTAATGTTTAAGCTGTTTTTTATTGGTGATCAAAGTATAGCGTGATAACGATGATTCATCTACATCCTACAAATTTCTGGCCATTTTAGTGTTGATTGTTGATAATGACGGTATTTATTTTTTGCAGAATATAGACGTCAATCAAATGATCGATGGCAGAACTCCATTGCACTATGCAGCTGATTATGGACAGAGCGAAGTTGTCAGATACCTTCTAGAAAAAGGAGCTGACATCAATGTAATTGCCCAATGATGAATCATGTTTACCCGGGGCGGAGGCAAACAAAATTTTTCAAAGAGGGTTTTCAACAAACAATTTTTTTGTGTCTGAAATTTCAAAGTTTTTTATACTCGGGTTCCTTGTTTTGGAAGTGTGGATTTTATATTGAAATTGTCTGGAAGTGTGCGTCTTATCTCACAATGAAATTATGAAGACAATTTTAAGACGTTTTCACATGTCCATATTATCAATACTATGATATTCAAAATCACCAGGCAAAAGACAAACATGGCATCACAACGCTCCTGGCAGCCATTTGGGAAGGCCACACCAACTGCGTGAAGCTCCTCCTGGAAAACGGTGCGAACCCGGTGGGACTTACGCCGGATGGCACGACCTATCTCAACACAGCTGAAAAGGACGAAATCAAAGAACTTCTCGCGAAGTACCAATAGCGCCGAACCAAACAACAGATTTTTTACACCTAAGCTCGTTATTTACGTACTTTAATGTTCCTCGCGAGATATTGCGGCTTCGTTGTTGATTTCTAGCTCTCGTTTTTATAGACAAAATATTAGGGGTGGAGAAACGATCAATACTCTGTGAAAATTATTGATAAGATTTTGAAGACGTTGAAAATTTTTATCAACATCTGACATGGAATTTTACTTATTATTTTTTTGAAACTGGAATTTTACTGTTTTAGTCTGTTTGAGTATTCAAAAGTTGTATATTATTTAAATTTTAAAGTTTATGAATTTTCTCCAACTTTGTGTAAATCTTTCTTGTTTATACAGTTTTACAAATTCTCATAATTTTGTGGTTTAAAAATATTTTTCTTAATTTGGTAGTTTTATGGTTTGAAACTTTTCGGAGTTTTAAATTCAAATTTTGAACTTCGCCAAATTTTGGTTTCTAATCAAAATTGGAAAATAAAAAATCTTCGAAACATTCAAATTTTTCATTCTTTTATAAAAATTGTAAAATTAAACAATTCAAATTATCAAGTCCAAAACACTTCGTAATTCATAAAATGGGAAATTTATAATCAAAATTTCTTCTTTTTTTTTCAAAGTTTATTTCGATAGTTCTCATCCCTAAATTATATGTATAATTATTATTGCGATAAATAAGTGACGAATTTTATCGTTGGGTATGAACAACATTTTCCAAGTTTCTGTTTCTGGATATCGTGAAGCAATAGATTTTAATGATAATTATAATATATGCGATAGAAGTGACTATAGTGATTGATTGTATTTTTAAACAAATTACGGATGAATTTTAGCGTAGAACATGTTGACGCTTGCTGAGTAAATTTGAAGTAGTTTTTAATATATTCGTGTTTTGCGGTTACAAAAATATTCAATCTATAACTCTCGGAAAAATGAGCTTTTTCTCGTGGATTATAGAAGAAAATATTTTTCCTGTCCAAGATTCTCCGTCGATATTGTAGGCACTTGAACTATTTATACGTCACGATTTTTTGTGATCTCCGAATGGTCTTCCTAATGATGTTTCAGGAAATGGGAATTTTTAATTTACCCAGTGAAAACAGACTAAAGCAAATCAAAACAAAACCAAATATTATATAGGTACGGTGAATGAGATACGAGATGTTTGCTTGCTTATTATTTATATGTGATTACGAGAACATTGCAGTTTATTCAATTGTACTGCCGCGGTTATTGTATACGAAATGAAGTACATTGTTTATTGGTAAATTGGATCGATTTATTTCCACCAAATTCCATAATCAAATTTCTAGCAAGAGCAGAGCATAAAATTGACAAAAAATATTGAATGATTTTGTAAATGTTATATCTATTTAGGGACGAAAAAAATTCGACCCGATTTTGTAATGGGCGAGAAAAACTGAATTAAAAACCTTCAATTTCGTTAAAAAAATTTTGGTATTTTATTTTCAAAATGAAAATTCGAAGATTTTCTGTGTCGAATTTGGAAAAAGAGGAATGATATAAGAATATCTAAAAATTGTGAATTTAGCCTCGAAACAGTTTTTTTCAGTTTTCGATTTTTCCACTTTTCCAAGTTGAAAAACTGGAAGGTGAAGTACAAAATTTGTAGGATGGAACTCTTTCGATTAAAAATTGGAACTATTTACGTAAAATTAGGAAACACGTTTTAAATATAGGAAAATTTTGTCCAGCACTGAAACCAAATCTTGAAAAATCATAATTATATTATGGTTCTGATTCATCAAACTATAGTAAAAATAGAAAAAATGAAGAAAATGCAAGAACTTGTAGAAAAAACGTGTTTATTTTCCAAAGGTATTACAAAAAAATGAGTGAGCAGTTTTTTTACTGCATTTAACAAATCGAGAATGTTCATGTCAAAAAACAAAAAATTCAGTTCTTTTCCCTGTTTTTCACTTTACAGGGTGAATTTTTGAGTAAATTTTTTCACTTCTAGTACAAAATTATAGAAAATAGAAGAAGGTGTCCAATAGATGCAATTTTGGAACCTGGAACAAATGAAAATCAATTTTCAGAATTCTGTTGCTCGAAACTTCTCAAATTGTGGATAATATTCCAGTTTTCAAGTTACAAATAGTGAAGACAATCGAATGCACTGCAAAAATTCATTTTTTTTTTACCAAACAAAGTTTTTGAAGTTTATAATAAAAAAAGTTCAACAATATTTTCCATAAAATACAAAGCTAAATTAATGAAGAATTAATTTCATTTCAAATCAAAGTGATAATGATAATTTGAAAAATTCAATTTTAGATGAGACATTTTTGCAAAAATTCATAAAATCTTCGAAATTTTGCGAACATGGCAAATTTTCCAAGTCCTCAAAAAATGTTTAATTTTCTATAAATAAACAAATGAACAAAAAATTCGATTAAATCCAATTGATTCTCCCAAAATGTTGACTTCCAAACATTTGCCCATGAAATACAAACCTAAATTACGTCGCTTGGTTTTCCATGGTTTCCCAAGCAAGTCAATGGAGGGTTGCAAAAAACCCATAGTTGACGTAAATACCGGTCAATAGTATGATGATTGAGTCCATGGCAAGGAGTGGTGGAAAGATTTGGAAGGAATTGGTGTTTTAGAAGGGAGAGGAAGGAAATTGTGAGGATACCAAAGACCCCCATGGGGTATGGTTAACCACAACAATAAAAAAAATAAAAAATACAAACCTAAATTAGAGAGCCATAAATCATCTATTTTTTGGAATCATGAAGACAGGCGAGTTTCAAAGCCGTGATTTCTGTTTTGATTTGTTGAACTTCAGCTTTAAGAGCTTCGAATTCGGCCTTCAAAACCGGTGAAGTTGCCGCTTTCTGTGCTTCTTTTTCTTCTTCTTGTTTTTTCAGTTTTTCCTTCTTGTACTTTTTCAGTTTCCTTTTTGTCTCATTTCTGCATTTGTTGAATGCTTCTCGAACTTCTGGAGTCGGATTTTTCATCAATTCTCGATTCAATTTTTTTCTTTCTGGAATTAGACAATTAATGATCACTTATGAATTCATCAATTCAACTTTTGACATTTTTCTAGAGTTTTTGAAAATTTCTTTATTCAATTCTTTATTCAATTTAACCAATCAATTCCATTTTTAGTCAATTTCATTTAAATTATTCAAATTTTGTTAATTAGGAGTTAAGAAAACTTTTGTGCATTATTCAATGATTTTGAAATAATGAAACATTTTTTCCACATTTTTCATTCAAAATTACAATTAAAAATTTTTGGTATAATTACAGAGAGAATGAAAAATTACCTTTCATTATTGCATCACAGTTTTTGTCCCACCAAGGTGCACTGAAAAAATTGAATATCAAAAATAATTTATATAAGAAATCAAAAAATCACGTACAAGTCACTAAAGATATAGAAACTGAATTGTGAAATTATGCAGGTTTAAATTAGATTTAGTTTGGTTTATTTCAGATTCAATTTGAATCCTTAAACAATGCATCTCAAAAAATTGCATAATTCAAAATTTGCATAATATGAACAATTTTGTGCACACTCGTAAACTAGCTCAAAAATCAGAACAAAATAAAAAAATTTGAATTGGGGAACTCAGAAGGTTGACAACAAAATGAAGGAATTTGAAAATCTCAAAAAATGATAACAAAAGATTTATAAATTGTCAATCTTACTTTACATCTTCGGATACTCAGAAAACATAATGTAAACATTAATCAAATTTTACTTTTCTTTTTTCACTTTCACGGTTTTCGTGCCGTTTTCGGTGATGGCAGCGAATAATGACGCCAATTCGTTGACGATCTCGACGGTTGTCGGCTTCGGAGTCTCAGAACTCATTTTTACAAAAGTAGGCCAAAATTCAGGACCATTCAACTTTTGTGATCGATTATGTGAATTGTGTCCGTTCTTGAGTGCTATTTTGGCGTGCCACCCGAGTTTGTGGTGAATTTATTCGAAAAAAACTGTTAAATTTATCAGATCTATTGTTGAGCAAAATCGAATTTTGAGGTTATGTACCGAACAAAACAAAACAAGAAACAAAAAAAACATCGGTACTATCGATAGATTTCGATACAAATCGAGACTCGTCGATCTTTTTCTACAAATTTCAAAATTCATATGAATAAATTTGTCTTCAATTTTCCTTAGTTCAAGGTTTTGGACTTTAATTTCAGTTTCGAACATTAAAAAAAAGTAATTCTTACGTAAAATTTGAATATGGAAGTTTTCCTTTTTATATCTACGATTTTTCAACATTGGAAACTTTTTTAATTTCAGTGTTAGCGATATTCGCATATTGCAATACTTTATAAGCCTACAAAGGAACGATTTCCGGTTAATTATCTCAAATTCCATTTTATTAATTTTATTATAGAATTTCAAAAGACAAATTAGAAGCAAAACAGGTAATTCGAATTTTGACCCATAGCCACAGGTATAAATGGAGACAAAAATTTGTTGAAATGTACAAAATTGTGTTTATATTCATACAACAAAAACTTCAGATAGCAAAACAATAATATCTATCTGAAGAATTCACTGAATACGCGCTAGGTACAAATAACAACTAACTGTATACATTTGATTCCAGTCTTTTACATATCACATATTTTCATCGAATATCAATATTTACAATTACGCTCAACAAAATTAGAAAAGTCATGAAAACATTTCACAAATATTTCATGATTTTTGTATTGAGAATTAGTACATCATAAAACCTTTTGAGATTAATGTCGTTCATAAAAAAGTGTAACATAATCCAGAAACAGAAAATCTTGAAAATAAGTAAAGAATCAGACATAAAACTTGTGCATATAAAAATTTTTATCAATAATTTGGAAATTAAAATTCTCAAAAATTGTTATAGCAAAATTGTTCGACTATGTAAAAGATACATAGTCGATAAAAGTATTTTGATATTTGATAAAAGTATCAAAACTGTGAAATTATTTAAAAATGAAATTCATCAAAAATTGTTTTTGCAGATAAAGTTTGACAATATAAAATTTGTGCACTTCAAGAATCACGAAATAATTTGGAAATTTACCCAAAATAAAAATCCGACATCTACTTTCTTCATGAAACTTATTGATATCTCATTATTCCATCTTTTTGCTTGATCTCTACTTCTGTATCTTCTTTCTTAATCTCTAATTTTTTGTCCTCGCCAGTTGGAAAATTGGGTTGAATTTTCTGGTCAGTGTAGTTTTGCTGAATTTTCAATTTTTTCAAAAGTGCTATTTTATAAGCTTGCAGCAAATTTTCCGAGTATAGGACGTATTGTTGCCATTCATGAAAAAGTGCATCGCTGAGAGTTGTCAGGTAATTGTCGCGCCTTCTTTTTCTTTCGTCCATCATTTTTTCGCAATTTTCATTCCACCAAATCGGAGGTTTGAAGTTACTGGGAAATTCAGAAAGTTCGAACATTTGTTTCAATGTTACACTGCTCATGGCCTGCATGTTCATAAAATTTTCACGATCCATGTGAAAAATATGCTATTTCTAGAACAGATTTAAAATTATTTTGAAGTAAGAATGTGGACAAAATTTTAAAGTTTTGGAACTCTGATAATTGTGGATGTTGGAATTAGAATGCGATTCACTTTTTCAACTTCACGAAATCAGTAACAAAAAAAAAAAAAAATGAAAAGAAAAAACTGTAAAAAGTGACACATTTTGAATTTCTAATATTAAAATTCAACTACAGTACTCTAGATGCACAGATGTTTTATTTGATAACATTAATACATAGCAATGAATAGAAAAAGAAAAAAAAACGTTTATAAACTATAGATACACTTTCATTGTACAATAAATTGAAATAAATTTTAAACTGTTGACCCTGTTGACAATCTTATTTTTAGGTTACAAAATAATCAACAAAGATGTGACCTGTATGATTTGTTGGTTTTATATCTCACCCCAATTATAATTGTGATCGACACATGATATAATCAAAATACAAAAATTCCCAATATTGGCATTATTAGATAGCTCAAAGCACTTTTATATGATAATTCTCATCATTCATAAGTTTCAAAACGCAATCAACAATTAACAATCATTGACAGTCATCAAAATTAGGAATCATATCAAATTGGAATTTCCCCTGGAAAAAAGAAAATAACGATCGCCATCTTGAAAATGAAAAGAATCTGATATTGGTGCATTCACTTCCCCTAGATTGCACAATGTACATATTGTGAATTTGTGATAGGGATAAATCATCGACTCATGAGTCATGACTCATGAATCGACTTTTTTTTTGTATTGTCCTTGTGTTGGCAACAAGTATAATATGGAGCGATCATTGTTCCTTTGTTTCTTTGCGCTTTGAGGGGAATCCCCCTCAATCCTGCTAAATCCTTCCCGAATTTGCTGTAATTGCATCGTCGCGTCTGGTCGCGTCGATTGTGTCTTGTACTTCAAATTGTAAATAACTTGGAATTATTTCCCAAACTTTCAATTGTTCTTAGTTGATTTCGTCATTGATTCAAATTCAATCATTTTCTGAGCATCGCGTCTTCCACAATCATTTTTGGTGAGTATATATGATGATCGAAATTTCTGTCCTTTCGCGGGTTTTTAACACGTGCTGAAAACCCAACAACACTTAACATCGAACGTTACTAATTTTCTATAAATTGCTAACGAATTTCACTGAAAAGTGACTTACTAAAGTGAAAACTGTTAAAAAAATTTTTAAGTACATTTTTTATTGTAAAAGTATGATGAACCAATTCGGAAAAATGTGGTTTCGGCCTTATTTGATAGAACTCGGGTTATCGTCATGTAAATTCAGAATGACTTCTTCGAGGTTTTTTTACGGGAATTGAGAATAAAAAGTGAAAAATAATGATTCATTTCGTTTTCTGGCCTCCTTTCCTCGCCCCTTAAAGAGTCTATATATATATTGCTCACTGTTACAATTTCCAGAATTTTCAAGTCTTTAATATGTAATTTTATGGTACGTATATCGTGTAAAATTGCATACAAAAGTGGTCGAATTTGGGAACAGTAATACGAAGATAGGGTTTTTATCGATATACAGAATTCCTGCATAAATTTACTTGGGATGATACATGAGCATTTTTAGATTTTTTCACGGTTTTTTGCCATTCATATTTTTCTGTGATTCTTTTGTTGATATTTTTGTGCCATTTCAATAGATTTTGATATATTTTTTA
Source organism: Platygaster equestris (assembly GCA_030522785.1). Taxonomy (NCBI): domain Eukaryota; kingdom Metazoa; phylum Arthropoda; class Insecta; order Hymenoptera; family Platygastridae; genus Platygaster; species Platygaster equestris. The sequence goes on along the minus strand of JAPYZK010003357.1, from coordinate 3,544 downwards.
CATATAAGAATTATCTAGAGAACGATTTTTTAAAATCATGTATCTTTATCGAAACGAGAAATTTTTCATCGATTGAAATATTTTATGATTTTTGAAATTGTTCAACGTGTTTCATTTTTCTCAAATTGTTGATTATCTTAAGTTTTATCAATTGAGTTTAGTTTGATGATTTCAGATCTTAGAAATGTTGAATTATTTGAAGTTAAATTATTCAAAATTTGGAATTATTCAAAGAATAAGTAAAAACTGTAAACTATTTTGTAATGAATTTATTTTTGGAAATTTACGCGGATCTATCCAATAATAATGTATTATTGCTGCCTAGTCTTTTCTTCTGAAAAATATGATTTTTTAATAAAAAACACAGTAACTCAATGTTGAACAAATTTTAACTTCTAGGCTTGTTTTTTTTATTGAAATTGAAATTCTAGGCTTTTAACATGTCCATGTTCTATTTTCTTTAAAGTTACGACACAATGAATTTTTGAATAATTATGCAGTTCATAATTTTATAATAATTATGCAGTTCATTGTGAGTTAAAAATTATACATGTTACATGAAGTATAATATGTTTTTTCTCTCTTTCAGATTATTTCAACTATTGATGTTTTCAACTATTGACTACATAAACTTCATTTTGGGCTCCACACAAGATCAAACTTTCACAATGGCAAATTTCCTCTGCACTGACACTTTTGATTCAAAAGTATTTTGCAATAGGTACGCGTGGCACTTGAGCTCAGCTGATATTACACCAGGAGTAGTTTTGAAGTCGTCACGAATACCGTTGAATAAAATGGAGAATTCGTCATTCTTCTTTCAAGCAACTTTCACATCCAATGGATCTTTCAATAGCAACCGAACTGATTACAAATTGTTGCTGCAAGCGGTGACAGATGCTGGTTTACCACTTTCGAAAAATGCTCTGCAAATTTCAGTAACTGCGTTGCGTGGACCAAAAGGTGATGCATTTTTCAACTGCGAGAAAGAAATCACTTGTAATCATTTGTCTAAAACGAAGTCGATTGATATTATCACAGATGAAAGTATGTATAAAAGGACCTTGTGTCCAGGTGGATGTGGCCGTTACACTGTAGCAAGTTACGATGTGACTATCGAAATATGTGTGACTCAAACCTATGGTGATGCCAAAAATATTGAATCCGACATACCAATGGAATCTTTGTTGAGCGACCTTACCAAATTATACATGTCTAAAGAATTCGCAGATGTTACCATAAAAATTGACGGCGAAGTTTTCCAAGCGCACAAATTTATTTTGGTCAGTAGATCGAAATATTTTCACGCGATGTTCAGTTCCAAAATGGAAGAAAGCGAAACCAATGAAGTAACGATCAAAGATATGTCGCCCGCTTGTTTTAAGGAATTGCTTGTTTTTCTCTATACGGGTAAAATCGATGAAAAATTTGCAAATCTCACTCTCGCAAAAGCAGCAGAACAGTACATGTTACACGATTTGATGACTTTTTGCGAGAATCGAGAGGAACGAAACATTTCGATCAAAACCGCGGTCGACATTTATAATTACGGTGAGCTGAGAAACCGACAAAAACTTTGTGAAACGGCGATCAGCTTCATTGTAAAAAACAAAACACAGTTCATGGAAGAAGAACTGGAGCAATTGTATAAAAATCCGGAGTTCTGCAAAATGTTGTTACACGAACATTGCGAGTGACGAAACTCGTTCTATAATACCAACCTTTTTGTGCTTTTTATTTTCTGAGGGAATTGCTTCATTTCTATTTTTTTACTACTAAATTCGGTACAATCGAGAAGTACTTTTTTTAAGTTATCTAAAATGGTTGTAGTCATTCTTTAGCCAGGTGAAAGCGACGAGATTTCGACGCCAAAACGTCCCCAAAAGGCGATGTTTAGGCGACGTTTCAGTCAGTGAAATCATTAAAAAATTAATTTCAGAACTTAACGTTTTTAGAATAAAGTTGATTGAATTTGCATTCAGAACAAACATGATATGCTTGAAAAATCTTCGATAATTTTATTTTTAATCGTTTTTTGCAAAAGTTTCAAAATTTGCGTTCTAAAAATTTAAAAATTCCGAGTTTTTCAGACATTTTTTAAATTCAAAGTTTTTTCGGAATTTAAAAATACCGGGTTTTCTGATGATGTAAAGTGTCAGAGTTTTTTCAGAAATTTGGAAAATTGTCAAATCTGAGAAACATTTGTAAATTTTAAGGTTTTTTGTAATGAAAAAATTCTGAGTTGTTCAGAAATTCGAACATTTTTAGTTCTACGTCAGATTTTGAGGTTTTTCTGAAAATGTAGAGTTTCATGAAAATTTTGGAAATTGTAAGTTTTTGGAAACAATCAAAAATTTAGATTCCTTCTTATTGTAATAATTTGATGTTTTCCTAAAAAATAAGAGAATGTTGACTTTTTGAAAAAATTTGAGAATTTGAGTTTCTTAAAAAATTCAAGTTTTTTGAAGTTTGAAAATTTTCAACTTTTTGGAAAATTTCGTAAAATTTGTTGTCCTTTTAAATGTATGAAAATCCTAAGTTTTTCGAAAGATTTCAAAATTATATGTTTTCATTTTAATTTCAAAATTGTAATTTTTTTGAAATATTCGAAAATAAAATTTTGAATTCTTAGAAAACTACATGAATTATACATTTTCTTGGAATTTATTGAGTTCGAAATTGTTCTGAAATGCTGAAACTTTGGAATTCCCAGGAAATTACACGAATTATAGATTTTTTGGAATTTATTAAATTCGAAATTGTTCAAAAATTGCAAATATTTTGAGTTCCTCGAAAAATTGAAAAAATTCGAGTTTTTCAAAAGATTCGGAAAGTTTGAAAGTTTTTTGAAAAATTAAAAATTTGGATTTGTCAGAGATTCTTCGTCGCCCCAAAAAGAGCGACAAGAAAACGTCGCCCTCAAGTGGCTAGGGTTTGGCGGAAAAAATTTCCAGTTTGCATTAACATGAGTATGTAGTTTTTAAGTCATCTACCTTTTGTCTTACTATATATATGATAAAGTGCGTTTGTAACACTTAATAATATTTCTACGGAATTTTGATATAAAAAACATTAACAATAGTTTGTTGAATTATTCATTTTTTCTACCACGAACCTGATACATGTAATCTAAATTGATGTCAAATCAATTCAGCAATATATTTATCTTCATCCCTGAACTTGTCTCCTAATCAAAAATTCTTACATTGATGCGATATATTTAACAAATACTTCAGAAGTTAATCGAATGTAGACATCACTTAATTATATGTTAACACTTATCACAGTACGATCGGCTGCCGGTCATCAGCATGAACGAAACTGTTATAAATATTCACATGGCACCTACAACTGCCTACAACCAAGGACCACTTGCCATCTCCTTTTTAAAGAAAAAATAAGTTTATATCAAGCAGACTGAGCCAGGGCGCCTATGCTCACACGCGTTTACGCGGCCGAAAACTTTCGCGCGACTTACGCGGTGAGAGCGACAACTGTGTTTCGGCGGTAGGCGGTTCTCGCGATGGAAGGCGAATGGAAGAGA
>JAPYZK010003355.1:0-12102 GCA_030522785.1 Platygaster equestris | reverse complement strand
AATATTTCGTTATAAACTAATTACGCAAGGTAACACCTACATATTCTGATTTATTACGAATATTGATGGAAATTCAGTTATGTTTTTCGAATTCTTCGAGATTTTTCGTACTCCACCAAAACCCCACTGCTACGGTGGAGTTTTGTTGGAGTCCGTTACGACTGGGCTTTCGTCATAACTCTGAACCCTACAAGATTTCACGAATTCCTTCCAAGTTTCGTGTAAGGACAAACTTGATAAGTGATTCACGCGAGCAGGACATAAAAGAATACGTAAAACGTATAATAATAACCTGTAGACTTTTTCTTTGATTTCGTATCTGTCGGCGTTGCTGTAGGCTGTGCTGACGTGGACGATGCTGACGAGGTTGGCCATGTCGCGGCAGAGCTCGATCATGCGTTCGGTGCCAAGGGTGTTGAGGTTGACGGCGACCTTCAAGGGCTCGTCGAAGCGCACGGTGGCCGCGCTGTGGAAGACCACGTTCACCCGCTGGCACAGCATCTCGCGGTCCTCGCTGCTCAGGCCCAGTCCGGCCAAGCTCACGTCTCCCCTCATCGGGTGCACCTTACTCAGGACACCATTGCACTCCCACCTTATTCTGTCGAATACCTGTTGATTCCAGCACATTATTCCCACTGGCTGACGAGAGATCTGATGATTTCCCGGCCTACTATTACGCTCTACTGACTCTCTAGCTAAAGTATACTAGTATGATGTGTTATATAGATTATGTACGAAATGATAGTAATTTAAGAGTCGATTAAAACTCTCATTTGAGAAATTATTCCTCAATGGATTGTTGATACAAACCGGGTTACTCATGAGTTCCTTGAACCTCTGCTCGACACCTTGGCCCGCTTTGGGCCTTATCAGGACGATGATGCCGGCGATACGGGGACATGATCGCAGCAGTTTTTCCAAAAGAGCTTTGCCTAGGAAACCCGTGGCTCCTGTGATAAGAACCACGGCGTCCGCGAAAAACGCCTCTATCGTACTTCCTTGGAACATTGCGTCTTGTAGCTCCGCTGACCCAACTGCCCCGTTCCCACACAATTGCGGATTTTCGACCCTCGAACTACCCATTATCAGGTGCAGATCCACCTCACAATATCTAAAATAATTTCATGCAGTTTTTTATTCAACAAAAATTGATTCGGGAAACTCGGAAAGCTTGTTTCGGTTTGGATATTCTCGAGCATTTTTGGAAATTTCCATCAATTGTTGATTTAAATAGTGTCTTTGGAGTAATTAAAGTTTGTTTGAATATCATGAATATTTGAATCTTACAAATGTTTTTGAATTATTTTCTAGGAATATGTGGTCAATCATCGCAAATTTAGAAAATTTTTTGCAGACTCTGCAATTTTTTATAATTTACCCGATTTTCTTATCTCATTTTGAAAATTTTATTTTCCGAAAAATGTAGAAAATTTTTAATTTACTCGAGCTATTTTCTTGAATTGTCTGATTCTTCCAAAATTCCTTCGTAACTTTCAATTATCTAGAATTTTGTTTATTCCAAAGAATGTCTGAAAAATTAGTGGTTGAATATTCAAAATGATGAAAATTCCCTAAAATATTTGTAGCAATTGCTGTAAATTCATCCAAAACTTTCGAAATCCAAATTAATCGAAGAGTTCTTTCAAGTTAGCTTCACAAACCAAAAAATCTGAATGAAAATTTTGGAATTTAAATCTATCTTTCACAGTTCATATCGTAATAAAATTCATAAATGCGTTTCTAGTATCCGTACTAGACACCATCACCCGCGTTTGAACCATATTATTTCACATAACTCGATTACGACATCAAAATGATATTACCACTGTAAGTACGGCTTCGTCTAATAACTCGATACAATTTTGCGAACCGCTCATATCTGCCGTATATGCACGATATAGCTTCCATAAAATATACATTATCACATTTTTTTCTAATGTAACCGAAAATTGATTTTCAAGAATAATTTAACTCATTTCGCGAAAAAGGTTCAACCCATGATTTAACGCGAATCACCTCATCGCGATTATATAGAGCACGAATCGATCGTTTTGATATTTATTTCATGAACTCGACGTTTCTGAATCAATAGCATCAATTTTAACACTTACAAGTTTTTCTCACCCCACACGTTCACGTCAGTATATTCAATAAACTCAGTACGTCCATTCAGAGAGGGGATTATTATTGCGTTTGCCAAGAAAATCACGAACTGATAATGCAAAGTGCGCTGAATCGTTTTCGTTCAACAATTGTCAGTCAGGTGCAGGGTGTCATTTCATATCACCTTTTTCCTTGACGACTTCCTGTGCTTCCTTTTCTTTTTCACGCGTCTTCTTACGCTGTCAACCATATCTCGATAGCACAATTCATCCACCAAATTTTTGGGCAATAATTCGCTTCTTATAGAGGAAAAAAAAAAAAAGAAAAAAAAAGGAAATGGGAGCGCTCGATTATGCTCGGCGCGTCATGTCCGACTGGCCGATATATGTATAAGCGTGCTATAAGGGTAGCAAGCTGCTTGGGGGGGAAGCTTTCATATTAAATTCGTTCGATCGAAATGACACCCGCTCGTGTTTTTGAACTGTCTGTTGGTATGTTTTTATTTTGCTTCGTGGAATTTGATTAAAAAAAAATTTTTTTTTTATTCATCAAGCTCTGGAACTCTGTTATGAAATTTTATTCAATATTCATGAGAGTCTTGGAAATATTCACATTATTTCCGAATTCCTTCATGATTTTGCATTTCTTATGAGTTGACTGATTATTTTCCGAATCTTATTTTTCCCACTTGAAGGAAAAATGCATAGACACGAAGCACTTAAATAGTCGGAAATATATCATTTTTCGACAAATCAACTCTTTTTAAAGTTCAGAAAATATTCCAGTAAAGAAAACCATACCGACCTGGCACGGAATGTCCTATATTAAAACCTGCCCCGAGAAAGTGTCTCGTAACGAGATCCAAATTAAGTGTATATCGAAAGTCAATTACACTTTCTTTTTCACATACATTATGCAGCAATGAAATAATAATTATCACAAACTTGTTCCAACTCATATTATATTGCATTATGCAACACTTGTGTACAAATTCTAACGATTTCCAATAATAATTTCTTCCTCACTTGGTTTCTCAAACACCACCCTCTCGCAATTTTTACCCTCCCAACTTGTTTCTACTTTTACAATAAACAATAATCACTCTTCTAAATTGAGAAAATTGGATCAAAATCGGTTTTTATGTGATGAGTAAAAGGCCGGGGAAAAACTTTCTCATAGCGAAAGAAAAAAACGAAAAAGGGGTCTTTTCGGGGAACGCATTCAAATTGATAACATTTTTGTCGAAAAAAATTGCTCGAGATTGTTAATTTTGGGGATACAATTATGCAACTTGTTTGGCTCGATCGATCTGCATCACCCGGAAGTACTTTCTTCGGCCGATGCACTATCACAGGAACGTGATATTATTATGGTTGTATGCCCGCGCGCACGCACACTCACCTTGCGGAGGCACCGGGAGAAAAGAGAGAGTGAAATGCGACTTTTACAGTAAGCCAATCTTTTTGCGACTGACACGAAGAGTGCATTCGTACCTTGCTAAATATCCTTACGCCCTACTACTCATGATCCCCACACAGCAATCCTCATTATTTCCATAGTATACTAATTCAGGTACATTACACAGACACATTAGAGAGTGACAAACGCAAATACATTTTTTGTGCATTATCATCATCTTCTTCACCTTATGACCTCGTCTTAGCCGAGAGTTTTTTTTCAGTAGCTATTCACATTCAATATTCATTTTCCAACTTCGGTGTTGATTTTTTATTAATACTACTATATTTGATCTATTTACTGAGCATTTCCACGCGGAACGTGCGGACATTCGGACGCATTGTACCGCATCATTTTCCAAATTACTATTACTTATTCATATTTAAAATCAAAACGCCTGACCCTATCAAAAGCAGCAGTGAATTTCCAATGAAATAGGCTCAAGTGAGCAGTAAAAATACTTTTGCCAAAGAAAACTTGAGTACCGGAAAACAAAACGTAACGAGTGGACACCGAAGACATGCATTTTGTATTCCTTGTGTGCAAGTTCAAAACTCTGCCAATTAGAATCGAATTTTCTTCCTTCCTATGTGGTTTTAGATTGTTTGAAGTACTAAGATCACGTAACTATTTGCGCTTAATAATTGGATTCCTGCATTTTATTATTATTTGTAAAAATTCGTCGGAAAAAAAAACGTAACGAGCAGACAAGGTCTCATAACGTGCGGACATGTAAACTTTGAATCATAATGATAATATTTAAAAACATGAAATTTGTTTTACATCCATAAATTACATCTAATTGTTGACAAATGAATACAAAAACCAATAAAAAAGCGGAGAAAAATGTATACTTTTACATATTTTATGAATCAAATATTCTTATTTTTTTATGATTATCGATGAATTGACTCATTGAAAAAGATTCATTTTAATATTACTGTTGATTTAAAAATGAAAACGAAGAAAATTATTTCCAATTACACGAATAATCACTAATTTGTTATTTATTTATTAATTGTTATGAAATAAATGAACATTAATTTACGAATTCATCGTCCATTATCGACCTGTATTACCGTAACATCAAAATTCACCCTTGTTTTATGTTATAAAAGACAAAATAACAGAGAGAAAATTCTCACCCCATATCCGTAATTTTGTGGAGATGCTCTACTACAATTATTGTACTCATCATAAAATACGTTTCATTAACTTACTTCTACCAAATTTTTATGTTTTATTTTATTGAGGTATATATCTTAATTTTGAGTGTCGACATCGAATCAATTTCACTGGAATAAATTTAATAACTTCTTTTTTTTTTACGAATTGAATGCAACGTTCCACACTGCTAAAATTTGATCGCCTTACCAGATGTTACCATTGAATCACCCGTAAAACATTCAAGCAAGCTTGTAAAATCCCCGAAAGCTATTAGCTTAAGTTAATATCACATCATAGAAGAGACATGAGTTTATGAACGTCATCAAATTCCTACAGTTTCGTCATTGCAAAAAGAATAATAAAATACCCGGCATGCCTTCCTATGAACGATGACGTAAACTGTGCCAAAAAATTACCATTAATCCTTAAATAACGATTCTATAAATCAGTGGCTTAATACGTAGGGAATTTTTATGATTGTGTCAAAATTCAAAGAACAATAAAAAGCCGTTTTTTGTTTTGTAAAAAATCCCCAATGACTCTTGTATGGGATATTACATTTAAATACGTATGATGGAAACTATAAGATGAAAACGCGAAATCAAAGTATGGTGCGTGGCGATGAAAGTCAGGAAATGATCCTTTACCGCTTATAATATCACGAATTTATAAATTTTGCACACGTCATATGCCTGCTAGGTATAGAAAATTGTAATTGGTATGAAACTATTTTTAAGCGTGATAGCCATGTTCCAATATGCAATATTAACTGTATTTCGTAGAACAGGTGACGAGTTGGGGATTGAGAAATGGACATGAACAAATTCTTAGCTTTCTCGCGTGATTAAGAAGCGGGCATGAATACATTATGAGATTCACGGAGAAAAGGAATATCGTAAAAGACATCCGTTCGCGCGTTCAAGTTGGAAAAAAAGGTAATAAATTTTCAATATCGCACTTTTTTCTGGTCAACTTTATGAAAAAATAGCATAAGCCGGCTCGCCGTGCTTCATATGTCGCTCGATTACCACAAACAACTTAATCCTCGTTGCAAAAGTTTGTCCCACGCCGAGCTTTTGCAATTAAAAAGCTACCTCAAATGCCACTCTCATCTTCTCCTCCCTTTTTGTCCTCTAACATTATACCGCATTCGCATTTGCTCGATGAAAAATTGCGAGCGATCGATTATACATTAATGTACTTTATCACTATGAATCGTATGATAATTTTTGATAATTTTATTATCAATAAGCGCTGCTTAATTTCTTGAGAATTCTTCAACATCGCTCTAAAAGTGATCGTTGGTGGTTAACAGAATTTTTTTATAAATAACACAGTTGGTTAACGAGCAGATTTTTCAATTGAAAGGCTACCTGAAAAGCAACTTTTCTCTTCGCCTTTTTTATTCTCTGCGCGTGTATTCAGTCGTCAGTGGTTTTTCAGTAGCCCTTTCAGTAGTGTCAGTAAATGTGTAGTCAGCCCTTCGCCTTCGATGTCAATATTTCCCTCGAATAGCATACATGCTGTCTGAAAATCGATTTCATACTAACTTTCAACTCATAATATGGAAATGTTCATGGAAAAAAATGTTGTTCAATCAATCGTAATAATAATGGTGAAAATTTTCGAGTTGAATAACTCAAACTTTTTATGAAATAGTTCCAAAGTTCGTAGATTCAAAATTTGACAGTATAGAAATGTGAATTTTGTTATTTTATATGAAAATATCAAAAGTAGCAGCTTCAATTTTGGATATTAAAAATTTCAAATCTGAAAACTTGTGAGTTCAAACAAAGCGAAGATTTCCAACAATTTGTGGATATTGAAGTTTCAGCCTCAAAATTTCCACCCCTGTTAATGACGGATTACGTTGATGAAATCCATCCTATAATCAATCATGGTTCAAAGCGTTCTCCGACTAGATGATTGCATGAACTCATGTAATCGGAAATTGACAATTACTCAACTGTTCAAAGTTGAGTAATCGGTAATCAGCAGTTAAAATTAGTTTGTAATTTTCCCCCTACTCAGGACCAAAAGTCATTATCTCTGCGAGTATCACACGTCAAATGACGCTCGTTTTATGTGTCTTAGATAAACGAATCAGGTGAAAACGAGATCCAAAGAAGGCTGGCGAAGTGGGTTTCCGTGGTCCAAAGTCCGGATCCACATGTGAATTGACAAAAATTGATCGTCATCTAAGCAAACAAAATTCGTAGTCGAGATTAAATAATTGTATGAATCAACGATCGGCGGAAAAAAAACGAAAAAATGCCGGGAATTTCAATCATTTCATAAGCAACTTGATCAGGAATTGATCAATCTAATATACGATCATCCCATCCAATAGCAACCTTTTTCGAAAAATACGAGATTCGATTGGAAGTGAGTAATCATCGTTGATTTCGTGAATTACTGGCGATGACCTTATGGCAATGTATCATTATCAGGTATTCGGCGCGCATATATTATATTATAGATTATTATTAATTGATACACGCGGTCTCACTTTCACACATCGATGGAACACGCTCGTATGAAGAATATTCTTGTATCGCCGCCTGACTAGTTCGCTCAGGCCGTTCTATAAATAAGCCATCTTCGGCTATTTTTAATAGCATGACGTCACGGCAATTGATAGTAGCTGTACTATGGCAATACATGAAAGTTAGTGACCGCGGCAGAAAATGGGAGAGAGAGAGAGAGAGACAAGAGAAAGAAGCTCTGAATTCTTCCAGTCCTCCTAAACACTGACCTTACGTTTTGCTCATCCTCCTTTTTTCGCTCTATCATCGTGCCGCCAACACTCAGCCTAGTTATACACATTATTATTTTATTTATGATTTTTTCTTCAGTTGATCAACATCATTTTGTGGATCAATGGATGAGTCGTTACCCTCGAGTTACATCAAGCATTTACGATTGATGGCTAGTATTTCGAAGCGTACGTTTGTTCACTTGAAATCTCAAATTCGTTTTTTCAGAAGTTTTTGAAAACCACCCCCATAACACTCCTTATTAAGAAAATACTGTATATATAATTTTTGCTGATATCTCCGAAAAATTGGAAAGTTGTGAGAAGATCCGAAAGATTTCCAAAAAACGCTATAATTATGAAGTAACCATTTTTCATCTTTCCGTGTGTCGAGACGGCACGTGCTGGAATTTTGGAAATAAAAATATTTTTCCCGAATTAAAACCAGACAACCAAGGTACGTACACTAGTACTGCTCATTTCGGCTGATTCTCTAAAATTTTCTTTCCCGGTCGACGATTTATGTCGGAATTTCTGAAATTCGCCGCAAAAATAGGATATTCATTCATTCGAAGGCTCAAGAATGTCTAATGATTTCTGATATCAGTTGCTAAGAATAGAGGAGAGCCCCGAAGATACCGCACGAATTATATTACAGTCCTACCGGATCCACCCACACCGTATTGATTGTGTAATCTCCGTGTAGCTTTGGTGCAGTTCGATGTCTTTCAGTTATGACGTGTTTCGCAGAATTTTTTAAAATTCATTTAGATTATCAAATTTCAAACCTTTTATTGAACTGAGAATGCCGTAGTATAATTTTAGGAACCCCATAAGCAGGCCCGTCGACAGGGTCGGGGGGAACGGGGTGTTTCCCCCCGGGCCCTGACTTCTGGGAGGGGCCCGGATTTTCAGCGGAAACGTTAATTTTGTACAACTGCATTAGAAAAAAGTGCTGCACTCGTATATATCATTGTCATTCGTATATATATAATATATATGTATGTATACATAAATATAATTTTTGTTATGCTTAAAAATGTTTCCAAAGATAAGGGGGCCCGTGTTTCTTCTCGACAGGCCTGCCCATAAGCTTTCGCTAAAGACACGAAAAATCTGAGCTTCGTCCAAGTGTAGGGACGTAAATTACAGATTCTACCCTTGAAGTGTAAAATGTTATATAGGTATTGCGCGACGAGGGACGAAGCCAAGCAAGTGCAAAAGAGCGTGAATTTGGGGCGGGGGCGAACAGTTTCAACTTTGCAGGCTTGCGAAAATAAAATCACCTTTGGTTATACATGGAACAATTTTCCCCGAGGGGGAAAATCAATATACTATTATTTTTGTCGTAAACACAGTATTTCCGGATTAATCAGGGAAATATCATACAGTCGTTGGTTGCCATGGTGAGGGCGGTCCGCGATTCTCAATTAATTTGTTAATTACTTAACGAGCGCTTAATCGAGATTCACCAATTACGCAAATAACGCTCATTGTACACTATTTTTTCCTCCAAGCATAGATTTTCATTTTTAATCGCGCCGCCGCCTGATAACATCAGCGTTCAGTGAAAGTAAACTCATTATGAAAGACGATTCGATAACGATGCAGCATTCGTTCATCGAGAAATTTCCGCTTGTGCTGCAAATTCATTTTCCAGAAAAAAGTAGGTGGCGTACATCAATTGCATTGCGAAAACTAGTGTCCTCCAAGAATATTTTAAGACATTCGATTTTACCATGTTTATATCCGAATTCTGTAACTAACAGTTGATTATAAAGTATCGGCAATTGTAATACGACGTTGTTGCAAGCGGCAGTAATTTTTTGGAGAAATTTTCTCAAGTCTCGTTCTGTCAAATGAACCAGTTACCTTAAATCGGAATTAGAAAGAAATTACGGGAGAAAATGATAATCACATGAGTCACGCAACGTTTTCTATGTACAAGCGGGATTTCTCTTCGCGATTATTGAGAAAAAATCCAGAACATCCTCGTGGATGTGAGACGATATTTTTACCCACTAACAAGTTCAATGTCTCTGTGATACTTTTAACTTTTTACTTCAAAAATTGCATCGCTGTTCAGAATTTTTTAACTTGTATGTACGTAATGAATAAAATATTACATTTCTTGACTCTAAACATTATAGAATTGAGGAATTTGTCGAATTTCTGGATAGTTGACCGAAATAGTTAAGAATTCTCCCAAATTTTGAATCGAGTCCCCGAAAAATTTCTTCATATGCTTGTAAATTCTTACACATTTTGGGAATCTTTTAAATTCTATTTTATAACTATAAATTCTTCGACGCTCCGTCAAGTTAGTGAAATTCTTCATGCATTTTTTCGAAATTCCAAAAATTGATAAATTTTCCAGAACAGATTCTTTTCAATGCTCGAATACTCTTAGCAATTTATGCGAATGTACGGGGCAAATAGACTGTTCATCACGGGGCCATTTGCCTTATTTACTTATTCGATTTGCCGGAGTATAATGACTGATCGCGATCTCATATAATTCTTGTAATACTCGCGAGAAGAATTTAATCGAGAGGCGTTATCTGCAATTGCGAAATAAGTCAATCGAAAAGCACGGCAGACAGAGCGAAATGGGCTGCGATGACTTGGCGCACTTACATTAATCACGAGCAATTAAGCAGATCGATAATTGCGTGAAATCGATCGCGATCGATCGCATGGCCCATTCGAAGCTATTTTCGTCATGGAGCAGGTTATTAATATTCGCAAACGCGGGGTTTCCTTGAACCGAGCATTATTGAGGACCTGTCATTAGTTTATTTATACGTGCTAAGTGTATACTGAATTCCGGGCAATCATTTTCGCGACATCGAGTAAGAATTTCGGTGATTTCGATCTTTTGATCTGTGATCTGCTCTCAGAAAGAGGACAAATATCACATCTCTGAGTGTTTAAGCTACTTTAGTTTAACAGCGCTTGTAATTCTGAATCGTAGAAAATTCTCTAAGACCTTATAAGTCCCCTTAAATTTTATAAGGTTGCCTACTTATACGTTTTTTGATAACTTAAAAGTCATTTATAGCTTTTATTGAAACTGTATAATTTTCAATTTTTATTGCTGCAAGTTTCAGTTAAAAGTTGAAACCCCAGCCCAGTGTCTAATTTCTCAAAATTTGACTCGTTTTTGAAAATGTGAAATTACTGCTCACTAAAACTGGACAAATACAGCCTGAAAAAAATCAGTCGATTGTATGGAAGGTTCCCGAAATCTTGTCACTGCATCTATTTTTTGGAGGGACAAAAACAGAGAAACGTTCTCAATCGATTCAAAAATAAATGCTGATATTGACGAGCGTAATGACAGCTCGCGTCACGCGACACGTTCTTTCGGTCGTCGCAACTTTCATTGATGATGCGCGACGGAAAAAACGCAAAAAAAACTATTATACCGCCGAGAAACAATAACTGCAGCGCCAAAAATAAGTATCTAAACCGCTGGCTTTTTTCATTGCAAGAATCATGCACTCGCTATGCCAAAAATTGATCCAAAAACAAGCACACATTTCCCGAAAATACGACTGATGCAAGCAATCCTCCCGAATCATTAGAAACTTCCCTTGTAACTCTAGGACCTTATAACTTCTCAGGACAGTATAAGATTTTCTAAGCTGCCTTACAACAAATGAAGAATCTTCTAAGGAATTTGTAGAATCTATAAAGGTTCAGAGTTGTAACCCTTAGAGGACCACGACCTATATTTGACATACATAAGATCTATAAACGACCTATGTGTAACATATATAAGTGGTACCCTGCGGGTTGTGAAAATAAATACTTAAAACTCGAGATATTTCAAAAATTTTGGGTCACGTAGGGTTAGGTTGGTTCAAAAGCTCGATAATCTTGATTATCAGCGCAAATGTGATAAATCGAGCGAATTACTCGTTTTTGAGCTTTATCAAGACCGACGTCCGGAAAAATGTCGTTATCTCGAGTTTAAAAATTTTTGCGACAATTCTAATTATGTGCATGCTGATTATTGGATGGGCAGAGCAGCGTGCCCGGCAAAATGTAAATCGACGTTTCGCAATAACAATATAAATTGGCTGATAAAGCAGAGCGTGCAGCAAAACGAAAGTTTGTTTTAAAATAAATCTGACGAATAACGCTACGGTTTCATTCACGCGGCCCATACTTGCCTTTACTCGGGACATATACATTCGTACGTGCGAGGAGAATGCCAAGGAATTCGCAAAATTTACTGTCTTGCTATTTTTTTCATCTTTTTTTTACTGCCACGTCACTGCAATGACAGAACATGTGTTTCATTGACAATGTCGAAAAACGGACTTTGCACGAACGATATTGTCCAGTAGTCCAAGAATCAGAAAACTTTGTATTGTGTATCTAATGGTTGCAAACGAACGATATCGCGTAGATTGAACGATTCGATATACAATTAGTCTTGAATAAACAATGTCTTTAAAACATTTTTTGAATTTTCCACTGCGTCGCGTATAACGGTTTCGTGAATTTTTTGCGAATTAGGAATTGATTTTATTACAATTTCTTAATCGAAATATTCAATATTTCATTACTTTCGATTTTATTCTTTTTCAGCCATTTTTGTTGTTTTTTTT
>JAPYZK010003354.1:22338-42145 GCA_030522785.1 Platygaster equestris | reverse complement strand
TCAGCCGGTTCGAAAATCCATAAAAACTTGACTCTGGATCGTTAGTGCACCCGATTTGCACACGATAACGCAAAAATTCGACCTGGATTTTTGTGTTATCGCACTTATTTTTGAGATAAAACTGCATGTGTTTAAATGGGATTAGACTTCAGTTTACCAACAAAGTTTCGAGAAAGTCCCATGTGGTGGTGCCACAAGAGATACTTCAGAGGCCTATCATTATTAATGTATTATTACTATTATTATTATCTATTTATAAATTTTGAATAAATAATTATTTTTGTCAATTATAATCAGCAAAAAGCCTCCTTCGTCTACAGAATTATTATTTATATCATACTTTTTTTATCTTCATGATATTTATTTTACTGTAATTATTTTATAATATCAAAAAATATGAAAAGGATAAATTGAGAATATTTGTACTTTATTATTTGTGTCGTTTATTCAGGTTCCTTGGCCGAGGGTCGCGACAAAGGAAAGAAGTGGACTACACGGACAGTCTGACAGAAAAGGAATGGCTGAAGGCGATTGATGACGACGGAGTTGATTACGAAGACGAAGAAGAGGATGACAAGAAGAAGAAGAAAACGCGCAAACGCAAGAAGAAGGGCGACGAGGACGATGAGATTATGGCGAAAAAGAAGCGCGGTTCTACTTGCGATTCAAAAACCAAAAAGGCCATGAAGAAGATCATCGAGGTCGTCATCGATCATCGAGATCCAAACGACGACAGGCAGCTCAGCAAGCCTTTCATGAAGCTACCGTCGCGTCGGGAATTGCCAGATTATTACGACATCATCAAAAAGCCGCTGACCATCAATAAGATCATGCAGAAAATCGACGAGGGAAAGGTACATTTTGGAAATCACTCGAAATCGTGAAAATGCAGTTACACCGAGTTTGGGAATAATTTAAAGTTTTTTATACATTTGTTACGTTTAACGAAAATCTGTGTATTTTATTTTTTTGTTGAAAAACTTTTTACTTTTCAAACTGTTATCATTCTATCTAATATTTATTTATTTCAATATATGTTCTATTTGATAATTATATTATTCTTAAATAATATATTTTACATATTATTGTTCTATTATATTCTATTATTGTTATTAAACTATTGTTATTCCATTGTTTTCTCGAAAAACTGATTTTTTATTGTGTTTCCAGTACGCTGACTACGACGAACTCGAAAAAGATTTCATGCAGCTTTGCAAAAACGCCCAAGTTTACAACGAAGAAGCGTCCCTTATTCATGAAGACTCGATTGTCTTGCAAACTGTGTTCCGGAATGCTCGAGAACGAATTGAAGCTGAAGGGAAATCGAATTCCGACGACGATAAGGGTAATTAACATTGTCTTTCCGTTCAATGAAATTGACTTAGTTTTTTCAGTGTCATTCAGTATCATTTATATAACACTTATATAACAAATTTCAGATGACGATGTTTCCGATGCCGATTCGTCAGTGCGTATGAAAATAAAATTGAAGGGTAAAAAAGGCGAAGGCAGGGGTGGCCGAAGAAAACGCGTGACGAAAAAGTACGTTTCCGACGACGACGACGACGGGGATGACAACTGAATCAATTTCACGTAAACGAAGATCGGGGCCGACGTGACGTTTTTGCAACTTTTGTGCATTTTTTGAAAAGATGGAATCATTATTGTAAATATCTGCACTCTAGTACTCGAACTGGCCTTGAATGATACTTTTTTTTTTTATTGTAGTGTTAATGATTTCATGTAACGGGTTTTTTTTTAAGATTCCAATTGTCGCTGTTGAGCTGTTGTGTTATTTTTATCTGGCTTTTCTCCGTTTTCGCATGTAGACAGATCAGGCGTTTTGGATGAAAATTTATGAATTCCAAACTTTTTGCTATGCGTTTACTGGAATTTGGAACTTACTTTGTCCGTAGCTTCGACCGACGCTTCGCAGTCGCGAGGTTGAAGGATTTATACAGTTTTGTGATTTTTTTCGAAATGATGTATTTCACTATACGTTGTAATCACGGAATTTGTAATCATAGCGTTATTATATGTAATAAAAAGATAATGCTACTCATTGAATAAAGAAAGTACCATTTAGAAACAAATTTTCGAGTTTGACGTGTGAACGTCTCTTATTTCAAGCCAAAATACAGACTTGGGCAGAAAGAAAAAAGTTTTTACATGGGCCCCAAAAATGCATGATACGGCACTGGAAAAATCGAAAATATTGTGCGTTGAATTCTACAAATTGAAAAAAGTGTCAGGAAAGCAGAGTTCAAAGAAGAGAAGAGGTATTCGTTGGTTACGCTTGTACGCGCGTGCGTCTGGGCGTCTGTAGTTTCACAAAATCGTTGGAAATTTCATGACATTCGTATCAGGAGCACATGATTCCCAATGACTCCGTAGGAGGTATTCGTTTCAAGAAGAGGTATTCATTGACTGCGCATGCGTCTGCGGTCTGGACGTCTGCAACCACAGAAAATCGTACAAATTTCATCACATTTGTATCGGGAACACATGATTCCATAAGAGGTATTCGTTCTGAGAATTCGTTGGTACGCATGCGCCTGGGCGTTTGCAGTCTTAGAAAATCATGCAAAATTTATCACCTACGTATCAGGAGCATACGAGTATATAGGAGGTATTCGTTCATTTTCTCAAAAATTTACGGGAAAAAATGTTGTCGCTTTGTATCAGGAGCATAGAAGTGCACAGGAGGTATTCCCGTTTTTGAAAGATTTTTCGTAATTGTGAAATTTGTCTGGATTCTTGATTTTGTAACAGGATTATTTTTTCGACAAAATTTGTGATTTTTTGATTTTCAGTGTGGTTTATTTGTGTTTGTGTAAACGTAATGAATCATATAATTAGAAGTTATAATTACCTGATAACACTGCAGAGCTTTAAATAAGTGCCCGACGATCACCAATACATTTGTTCTTAGAAATTAGTTTGTCCAGGTGGTCAGATCAAGACACAACATAGATGAGTTTTCAAAAATAGGTATATTTTTCTAACAAATGTTCTCTTTATCCATTTATTACCGACATCTCTTGTGATTACATCATAAATATGAAATAGCTATCTCTTTCTCATACAAAAATTGCTTTGTAATAAAAACGGTGACTATGAATAATGAGGAGGCGGCACCGTCAAGTCCTGTAAGACAGTCAATTGTTCCTCTGTGAATTGCTGAGCGTGCCCGGCCCAACCGTCGTAATGCGTCCTTTTAAAATCTGCCAACGTCGTCCGAATCGTCGCCTGGAGCACAAAAAACTTCATTAAAAAACCACATTCTTGACATTGTGTACTTATACAATCGTTGCATGTATATAATAAACTCTACTTAAAAACACTACATATCATTTAAAAAAACCGTAGCTTACAGGAATTGGTTGAGGATCATTGAAATGATTATCCAAGTGTTCAAAGATTTGCGGAACATATTTCGGAACGTCGTAAGGGTGCGCTCGAATGAAAGCGCAAAGACCCAAAACTCCCGCGTGACGAAGGCGAAGAGCGGTGATATCGGCGTCAGCGCTCGTCACGTCTTCTAATGATTTTGCTTGGGCTCTTTTCCGCTTTCTCAGCCGTATACAAGATTTCGTTTTGAATTCCTCCTAGAAAATACAGATTAAGCAAATTTGAAGATGACTGAAAGTTTCCGAGAAAAAAAGGAACCGTCCTTTTTTATCTTCATATATTATCTAATTATATAAAATACATAAAATATATTTCGTATAAAATATCATCTAGTTATACTGAATATAATTCTGTTAATCTTCCGAAAAAACAGACTCACCAACAACTGTTCTTGGTTCTGAATGAAAGTACTGTGCAAAAGTCCCCCGAGAACCTGCGCCGCTTTTTCGCGGACTTCTAAATGCTCGTCCTCGAGAAGTCGCAGAACGACTTCGCGAACCGTGCCGACGTGCTCCCCGTTGCCCATGAACGCGCCCATGTTATGGAAAATGAAGACCTGCAGGAAGCCGAGGGAGTTGACCCTGATCGACCAGGATGAGTTTTTGGTTGTCTGCTCAATCGTCTTCAAAACCTTGCCCACGTCCTTCGGCAGCAGCATCGCCTGAGCCAAAAGCGCGAGCGTCACGTTTATGGTTTTCGACAACTCCTCATCAGCGTCAGAATTTTTCAATTGACATATCACAGGATAGAGGTCGTAAAACCCTGGCAGCGGTCCCAAAAAAGAGCGGCAACTGCTAGAAAATCGATCATTATTTGTGATCGAGAAATTTAAATTAGATTGGAAATAATGTTTTTCAGAAATTAAACAAAAAAAGTGTTTACACTTCATAAAAGTAAAGACTATGTGAAATTTGTACGAACTGACGATTTCAAAAATTCAGCTTACAACTCCGTGAATTTTTTTTCAAGTTTTGATATTTTTTTACTTTATGTAGAATTTCGAGTTTCCAAATTTAGAAGTTTTTAATTTTTGAAAAAAATAATCAAAATCGTATATCAAAAAGTATATACCAGTATTTTATCCATTCACAGATCGTTTTGAATAGACGAAGTTCCCGTTTGTCGCTGCTCGGAGATTTCTCACAATCTGAACGAAGCGGACTTTCTAGTTTGTCGCTGCTGCTTGGAGATTTCAACTCGGAAGATTTCTCAGAATCTGTCAAATTGACATTAGCTACTTGTTTGGACAACGAGCCTTCCTCGTTGGAGTTCGCCGCTAATTCATCAGCGAACTGCATCAGTTTCGGCGTTATTTTGTCTAGGAAATTCCGCGCGTTGGGCAAACCAGATAAATTGCGTTTCCCGATTTCAGAGCCCAAGCTCAAAGAAGGACTGAAAATAGTGACCAAGAGAGAGCCTAATCGATCGCGCAAATTTTGGAATGGGTTCCTGAGGAGGCGATTTTCGACGCGGTCCAGCAGTCTCTTGAGCAACTCGCTGACTCTCCTAAAAATTAAATAAAAAAGTATTGAGAAAGCTATATTTTTATTTGCGAACAACATAACATTTCTTTTTTCACGAAAAAATCCGTTTACATGGAATATTGGTTTTGGTAATTCTGATAATTTCGAAATGTGGTAAAATTTCGAGAATTACGAATATTTTAAGAGATTTAAAATTTTCGAGATTTCGAAAATTTCGAAACATTCTAAGAATGTTAAAAATTTTGGTAATTTTGAAAATTTCGTACATTTCGAGAATTCAGGAAATTTCGAAAAACCGTACAAATTTGATAATTCCGAGGGACTTGAAAGTTTTTGAAAATTACAAAATTTTGCGAAGTTTGATAATTTTGATGATTTTAAAAATGTTGATAATTCAAACACTTCAAGAATGTTAAAAATTTGGATATTTTTCGAGAACAATTTTCAGAATGCTAAAAATCCTGGCAATTCTGAACATTTATAAAATTTTGATAATCTCAAAACATAATAACGAAATTATTTGTAATTTTTAATGTAATCATAACTTTGAAGAATTTTAGAATTAAAAAAATTCTGTCGTAAAATGTTGAGAATTTAAACAATTTTAATTATCTTCACATGAAAGAAATTTCGAAAATTACGAAAATTTCAAGAGTTGACAAAATTTCAAAGATTCGGAGAATTCCGAAAATTTCAAGGAAACGTACAAATTTGAGAATTCCGAGGAACTTGAAAGTTTTTAAAATTTCCAAAATTTTGCGAAGTTTAATAATTTTTGTGATTTTACAAATGTTGATAATTCAAACAGTTTGAGAATGTTAAAAAGTTGGAAATTTTTCAAAGAAAAATTTCAGAATACTATAAATCCTGACAATTCCAAACAATTATAAAATTCCGATAATCTAAAAAAATTTGTAAATGTATGTCAAAATTCAAAAAATTCTAAAATTTCAGCATTTTTGACAATTTTAGAGTCTTAGAAATTACAGTAATAACGAAAATGTTTGTAATTTTTGATGTAATCATAACTTTGAAGAATTTTAGAACTGAAACAATTCTGTCGTAAAATGTTGAGAATTTACACAATTCCAATCATCTACAAATGAAAGAAATTTCGAAAATTACGAAAATTTCAAGAGTTTACAAAATTTCGGAGATTCGGAGAATTCCGAAAATTTCGAGGAAAGGTACAAATTTGAAAGTTCCGAAGAATTAAAACTTTCAAAAATTTCAAAAATTTTGCAAAGTTTGATAATTTTGATAATTCGAACATTTTAAGAGTTTTTAAATTTTGATATTTTCGAATATACTGAAAATTTTCGAAATTTCAAAAATTGTGACAATTTTAAAAAATTATAAAATGTTCATATTCCCAAAACATTTGTAAATTTACGTCAAAATTCAAAAAAATCGAAATTTTTTTTTTATTTAAAAAATTTTTAAAATCTGGACATTTTCGAAAATACTGAAAAATTGTGACAATTTTAATAAATTATATAAAATGTTCATAACCCCAAAACACTTGTAAATTTATGTCAACATTCAAAAAAATCGAAAATTTTAGCATTTTTGACAATTTCAAAGATTTTGAAAATTTCAGTCGAAATAACGAAAATGTTTGTGATTTTGAATGTAATCATAACTTTGAAGAATTTTAGAATTTAAAAAATTCTGTCGTAAAATGTTGAGAATTTAAACAATTTTAATCATCTTCAAATGAAAGAAATTCTGAAAATTACAAAAATTTCGAGGAAACTAAAAATTTGAAAAATCCGAAGAACTTGAAACTTTCAAAAATTTCAAAAAATTTTGCAAAGTTTGATAATTTTGATAATTCAAACATTTGAGGAGTTTTTAAATTTGGATATTGTCGAATATACTGAACATTTTCGAAATTTCAAAAATTGTGACAATTTTAAAAAATTATAAAATGTTCATATTCCCAAAACAGTTGTAAATTTATGTCAAAATTCAAAAAAATCGAAAATTTTAGCATTTTTGACAATTTTAGTAATTTTGAAATTTTTGGTAATGCCGAACATGCTTTTTTTAGAATATTTTGTCATAATTTCGAATAATTTTAGAAATCCAAAAATTCCGCATATCTTCTAAAAATTCAATTTCACTCACTCGCGATCATTTTTCATTTAAAAATATCCCCACGTACCAAGACTCCTGCGACAACGCGTTCTGCAGTATAAACAACCTACTGCACTCCAAAAACGAGACCTCGGCCTCCCCCAGAGGCGGCTCCTCCATCAAGCACTCCAGCAACCAGTGCAGCCTGTTCGGGTCCCTCCTCGTAAACGACGTGGCGAAACAAATGACCCAGTCCAAGACCGTCTCCGCCGTCAGATTAGCCAAAATCGTCCTTATCACCGGCAACAATTCCTCCCACAACTCCTTCGTCATTTCGAAAGGCCAATGCTTGGAGCCTCGGATGACACCCGCGACGAACTCGGCGGCGCAGCGCTGATTGCTCTCGTGTTTGTCGGCGACGAGTTTCTTTAAACGTGGCATGAAATTCCTCAAATGCTTGATCCCGTGATCCCGGAAAAGTCCTTTGAAAAGACACATGCGATACGAGTTGAATTTGTCGCGCCCGGCTTTTTCCTCCAAGGAAAAAAAGTCCATGAGTTTCTCGACGTTTTGGGGGTCGTTGAAAAAATCGTCGATGGCTTTCTCGTGCTCCGTGAGGACACGATTTGGGCCCAGAGACGGCTGCTGGGACGAGGGGGCGTAAATTTCGATGGTTTTGGGCCAGGCGTAATAACCGGTGTATCCATTGTGTACAAATCGAGGTTCGTCCCATTGCTCGGAGGTCACAGGTCGTGTTTGGGAGTTGTACTGGAGCCAAGAATTATCGTCTCCGAATTTGGCGCGGTCGATTTCTATCTGTGAAGAGAAAATGAAAAAGTTTATTTTAGTGTGATAAATTTTATTGGTATTATTTTTTTTACGCGTATGTAGATAGAAAATGTAAATGTAATTTTTTACCTATTTTATCCAAATGTTTGAAATTTTTTACTTTTCAACATTTTAGAAAATTTGTTATTGAAATTCTGAATAATTTTTGAAAATCCTACGAAAATTTTTCCACAATTCAATAATTTCCACCAAATTCCTAAAAATTTACAAATTATTTTAAAATGTTTACTTGTGAGATTTAAAAGTCTCAAAAATCGAAACTTTTCCGTCTCAAAATACTCTGAAAAGTTAATAAATTCTGGTACGTATTTCGAAAACTTTATTAAAACGTACAAAGTTTAACGTAATAAGAATCGATATAGTTCCGAATTTTTGCAAATAAACTAAAAATTTGAACATTTCCGAAAGTCTCACAAATAGACGAAATTCCTTAAACTTAAGAGATTTCTAATTCATTTTAGATTTTAGATTCAAAAAATTACGTAAAATAGTAAAAAATCCCTAATTTTTACAACATTTTCAGAATGTAACGATATTTCCACAAAAATTCAAGAGTTAATTTAATAATAAATAAAATAAATGCCCGTAATTCAATAATTTGGAGCGTTTCGAATTCCACAATTCGAAAATTCACACCAAATCAAAATTTGGAAATTTTTACATACATTAAATGTAAAAATTGTGTTAAATTTCCAAAAACTGTGAAACTAAAAAAAAACCTAGTCACAAACAGTATTCCAAATTTCTCCAAAGTTATTCAACAAATTATCATCAAAAATTTCAATATTTTTAAAAATGTCGGAAATTCTAATAATTCTAAAAATGTTGACCAATTTAAAAAATTATAAAATATTGATAATCCCAATAAATGTAGGTCACGATGATTTCCGGAAATTTTCAAACATTCTTAAAATTTTAATAATTTTGATAATTTCGTACATTTTTAGAATTCCAAAAGTTTTTAGGAAGTTTTCAAAATTTTGCCAAGTTTTTCTTCAACCGTGACTCACCTTCGGATGCTTCCTTTTCTGCTGCTTCATTATCAACAAAATCACCGTAAGCCCCGCTTTCCTCTCATTTATTGAATCGGTGACCAAAGTTTCAAGGAAATAACGAACCATATTGGCCGAATAATTTTGATCCGGATGCACGACTTTCGTGATCATTTTCATGGCGATCAATTTGTGCCTCCAGTGAAGTTTGTTTTCCACCAGAATTTGCAACATTTCGTCCAAGAATTCGTTGTAAATTTTCACGTTTTTCTCTCCCAAATCTTTCATCGATTTCAAACCTTTCTCCACCTCGTCACTGCTAGGCATCGGAGCACTGGGTTTCGGATTCGATTCCCAAAGTTTCATGGCGAGTTCGACGCATTTGTCCGGGATATTTGGGATGATCGTGAATTGAAAAGAAACTTTACTCAATTGCTGTGTCATGTACGATTTCAAACGAATCACCGACAGTTTTTCTGAGGGTTTCGAACGAATTATCCCGGTGCACAGTTGACTCAAAATGGCCCAGTCGTGAGTTCTCATCAGCACGTCGAGAAGTAAGTAAAATGCGCCCTAAAAAGAAAAAAAATTGAATAAAATAAAAAGAAACAAATCAAAAATTTTTCGCCGTAAAGAATATTTAATATTAAATATTTTGCTATCGTTAAAATTCTTGACATGTTTTCAAAATATAAAACACATTTTTCATTCTTCATTCAAATAACACGAAAACACAATTAAATCAACTTTTTAACTCTTCCAGTTGCAATTTTGACTTCAAAATACACACACAAATTTCTATTCTCAACCACAAAACTTCCGAAACAAATTAAAAAAAAAAACATTCTTACTTTGTAAGCATCATGATACTCTTCAGAATCTTTCTCCAAAATTTCCAGAATGTTGGGAACCAGAAGGACCATGGAATTTTCGAGCTGAGTGAAAGCGGACGAAAACACTTTCTGCGAGTCGATTCGAACATTGGCGTATCTGCTGGTCGCCAATTTGAACAGTTCCATCATTATCACTTTGTGGGTCTCAGTAACAGGCTCGTAAGCTGGAACTTTTCGCACTGCGTGTTGCATTTCGACTCGTTCCAACAAAACCGGTCCAATTGTTTTCTTCTTCGACACCAGTTTGTCTTCGAACATTCGTTTGTTGAAATTGAACGTTTTTCGACGTGACATATGGTACTCTCCAAGTTTCAGCGGGCCCAGCAACAAATGGTTCCATATCTAAAATTCATTAAATAAAATCAACAATTTCGAACATAGAAAATGAAATTTTATTACTTTATTTTATAATCATGAATCTATAATAATGAAACTTGAAATAAATTAACCATTAGTCAAAAATAAAAAAAAGACGAATTTTCAACTTGTGAAAATTCAAGATATTTTTGGAGTGCAATAAGAATATGAATTTCAATTTTGTAACAAAAATGGCGGCGAAGAAAAATATTAAATCGACACAAAAGTTTTTCTTTTATTTTCGACGTGAAAAGTGGTTGAACCTGCACGAGATGGAAAAAACTTTTTGTGTCGTCTTCAGAATTTTTGAGCATTGTTTCTTGCAGAGCGCACATGATTTTAGTGGTGTATTTCCTGACGTTGCTTCCGTCAGGCATGGTCAATTCTTCGTTAATTCCCATACTCGGAGTCATCGGAACAATAGGAGCTTCTGTTTCTTTCAATACTATGGGTTCCTCTTTCCACAATGGCAGCATACTTGAGCAACCTTTGATGACACTGCAGACGATTTTCAAACTGCTCCGCAAATCGTCTCTGAAAATGTAGTACAAATCACATGAAAAAATTGTTCTCAAAATTATAAAATTTGCAAAGTGCGGAATTATTTTCTTTTATTTTTTTTCTTTTATTCAAAAATTAATCGACATTTTTAAAGGTTCGAAGAAACACATTGCTACAAATTTCTAAATTTCAACAGGTTTTACAAATTTTCATACAACTTTCAAAAATCTCAAACAATTATCGTATTTTTCATAACATTCTCAAACATCAGAAAGTTGACAAAAATAACAAAATTCGCTGTCATTTTTTGACACTTCGAAATTCAAGTTTTTTTTTTTTTAACTTATGAACCATGTTTCACAGAGTAACATTATTTAACACAAAATTTCCTTAACCTCCACAAAAATCAAAATCGACCAGACAACCACTCCCAAACCCACCTCGACAACGAATTCCCACTCTCGATGAACTCCTGCAGCTTCTCAATCTCCGGCGTGAAGTACCTGAAGAAAATCTTCCTCGCCACCTCGAACTCCTCCTTCCCAGGGACAAACCACTTGACATTCAAGGAGCTCATATCGCAACCCTGCCCCCAGTCCCTCACATGTGGATACTCCGAGTCGTTATAATCATGAATGAACGTATCCGAAGTGCGAAACAGAGTAACATTCGTCAATGACCACAAAGTCTTCTTCAGCAACTTATTCGCGATGTTCAAACCTTCCCTCGCATTAAAATACAAAATCTTATCCAAAAGGTCAATCAAAGTATCCACGTAGGGCATCAAGTTCGAACCAGGAGTTTCCACGAGCTCGCTCAGCAACAGCATCGAAAACGAAAGTTTCTCATCCAAGCTCTCCTCCTTCTTAACCTCTTCGTGTTCTTCGATCAGGTCCTGTATTTTCTGCGACAGCACCGGGAAAAGAGCCTTCATGGTCCGTTGACCGTTGATCTTGGAAAACGCCCTGCAGAGGACGGCGGCCATTTGGCCCGCGACCTTGGTCTCGAAAATTCTCTCCGTGATGAAGGATCGGAGTTTGAACACGGCGGAGTCGAAAATAGCGTCACTGGTTTGTCCCAGAATTGCCTGGAAAACCATGCTCAGGAGACCCTCGACGACCGACTCGGAAGTGCTTTTGCCAGAACCAACTCGGTTTTCCAAACGCACGAATTCCAGGGAACTCGATTCGATGAGGGTGAAAACTCGGTCTAGGAGTGAGAGGATGAAATCTTCGAATCGGGAAGTGGCCTCGCAGATTTCGCGCTCGTCGTCGTCCATTTGTGCCTGGGAGTTGGAAGAGTCGACGATGGGAATGAGATGGGCGTAAACGGCGATCAGGCGGAGGGTGACGAAGCACTTGTGACTGTCGTTGGGATCGATTCCAGTGTGGGGGGGGGTGGGCGCGGGGCTGGAGTGTGTTGGGGGGGGGGGGGGGGGGGGGGTGGGGGGGGCAGCAACTGCGTTACGTAACGTTATCTTTATTTGAAAAATAAACTGAATTATAGCGCGCCTTGTATCAAGTCTGAGTTGGCAATGAGCTCCGTTACATTTTTTCTCAGTTTAAAAAAAAGCCAATATCTAAAATCCAATATAAATGAATGCATGAAATAAATGAATATCATAAACTCCTGAAATGCGCAAAATCCTAGTGAAAACCGGACGAAGTGAAAAATTAGTTACATCGAATAATAATTTCAACCAATAGCTCAATCAAAAAAAGCAGCGAAACTGTAAAATGACGAAAAATTCCAAAACTACAAATGTCAAATTGCGTCCACGATTTAAGATAATTCAAAAATTTAGAAAATTGTGGGAAATGCAACCAAAATGAGAGAAGGAAAATACATTTCACAGAGAATACAAAACAGTTTACAGAAAATGTAAAATCAATTGAGAAAAAAAACACCAGTATACAAAATAAAAATTCTAGCAGAACAAATTCTTTCAAATAAACATTTTTTCTGAGTTTAAAATTTTCGAATTTTATGAATAAAAATCCGAATATTTTTGGACTGAATTGAAAAAAAAAAAAGAAAAATTGCAAAAATTGTATGCTTCGAAAATACTGGATGTATGTTTCAAAATAGAAATAACAGGAATTTTGAGTTATAGATTGAAACACTTCATTGTTTTATCTCAAAAAGCGATTTGTTCGTTGTATTGGATGGACTAAAACGATGATTTCTCGCATTGAAGACTTAGGATTTGACTATATAAAAGTAATTCAAATCAAGAACTTACTATATTATTACTCTTTCTTCAGAAAGTTGACTGTATTCGAAGTACTGAAAATGTTCACTGTATTGGAAATAATTTTATTAGGAAAGATTTAAGAGTTTAGTATTATTTTACAAATTTAAAAAACTTGAGAAGTTTGATAAATCTATAAAATTGATGATAAATTTTGATTTTCCGGAGCAATTAAAATTTTTAAGAAATCTAAAAGTATTGAAATATGTGCTAATTACCAAAAAAAAAAAAAACTATGACGCATTTCTGAAATTTCCAGTTATATTTTATAATACGAAATTCCTCAGAATTTGAAAAATGCTTTAACCACGGAAAATCTCGAAGTTCTCAAACTTAATGTATAAGCAACAGTTCAAAATACTAAGACGAAATATGAACATTATGAGAAACTTCAAATTTCGGGACAATTCTCGAGTATTCGAGACTTCCGGAAAAATTTAATAGATAAATATTTTATGAACAATTGATAAAGAGTTCAAAATTGTTCATATATATATAATGGAAATCTGAGTATAATATTTGAATAGCCTACAAGCATTATTGGAGATGCACACCATATTTAACGCTTTTAAAAAGCAAAATATAAATCTGTTACGTTACACGGGGGGGGGAGGGGGGGGGGTCAAATATGGTGAAAAATTGCGTTACGTAATACGTAAACGGCCCCTACGTAACTTTCGACTTCTCAAAAAGGTTGGATATTTCCAGAAGTTAAAAAAAAAAAAAAAAAGAAATTGATATGCAAGTTTATCGAAATTCACAAAAACTTCGTATATAAAAGAAAATGCTCCTCCCCAATCAAAATCTGGACTGCGCTCTTGCTCGAAAATTTAATTCTTTCAAAAAATCAAATTAACCAGTATTAATGTTTCGCGGCCCTTGGACGAGCGGTCGAGCAACGGCTCGCATACACCCCATAACAGCAATAAGTTTATGAGGCTCCGTGAGCGAGTCCAACGTCGAGTACAGGCGATCCAGCACTTCGGGAATCACCAGGCCCGGTCTTATCGCCGCGAGGCGTTGCACCGTGTAACAAATCTCGTCGTCGACGGTTTTGCTGAACATCGCCACCATCGTCGTCGGCAGCAAAATCCTGACGAACTCATCCACCTCCTGGTCGCTTAATTTGTGCGAGTCCGGAATCGGCGTTTCCCACGTCGGCTTCCGGTATCGCTCTCTGCGAATGAACAATCATACATGAATATTCGATGCCACCATTAAAATTAATCAACAATTGCGAAGCAAGTTTTTTACCTGTTCAAACGCAGAAGCAAGTGATATGACAACTTGGAAAGAAACTGTTTCAATTTCATGACCCACGGTCCGTGATTCGCGGGGTGCAGGTAAGTCTCGACGGCCTTGGCAAATTTTTCCAGATACATCAAAACACTGGATCCGTTTCCCTAAAAAAAGCAGGTTGTTAGATTTTATAATTGTGAATTAGATATCGATAAAATATTTGGTTAATTGGCTTTTCGAGATCTCAAAAAAAATGCATTCTAAAATGTTTCGAAACTGTTTGAAAATTTCCAAAAATATTCAAAAATACTCAAGTCTGAAAACTTGCCGAAATTTTTACAAAAATCTCTTAAAACGAAAGAAATTCTACATCAGACTTAAATTTTTTCCACTTCTGAATTGCATAAATCACCAAATACGCGAAACTTTAAGAATACTAAATTTCACCATGGCAGAAACGATCCAAAGTGCCATGGGAGCGGGTCGAATTTTGCTGCATCGGCCATTTTGCATTTGTTTGTACAAAACGGGCAGTTTGAAACACGCCATGATCCTCGTGAACATCATGGGCATGTACGGCTCCCAGTCGATGTACCCGACATTATGGCTCGCGAGTTTCGCCATGAGCCCCATCATGTTGTTCTCCCAATGCGGCGTATTGTGCAAAGTGTCCCAAATCCTCATCAGTTCCTCAAACCACAATTTGTGGCCCAGGTCATGGTGTTGCGGTGGCAGTTCGACGGGCAAAAACCAGTACAAGTACTGGACCGTGTAACCCATGGTTCTCATGTCGAAGGGAAAAATTTTTGGTCGGAACTCGTCGAGAATTTCTTGCGTCGCTTCGATCGGGAAATAGGTTCTCACGTGGCTTATCAGAGCGCTTAACGAGTTTTCCACGAAAGGGCAGCTTTGGTACATGGTGACGTCCGTTTCTTTGTTCTTGGACAAACGCTCGATGAACTCGTGCAGAGGTCTCCATGGCAGTTGGAGCTCTTGCGGGCTGATCAAGTATTTTCGCCTGGAATTGAAAGAAAATTTTTTGTTTTTGGGGATTTTCATTTATGAGTAAGAAGATTGCAAATTTCAAAATTTTTTGATTCAATATTCTCAATTTATGAATTCGCAAATTTACGAATGTTTGAACGAGAGATTACGGATTTTCGAATAGTTGAATTTTAATTATTCAATTTGAAATTTGTATGTGCAAATTTTCGAATTGAAATTATGTTATACATTTTTTAATTAGAGTTTTTCAAGTTGAAAATTGGAATTACTGATTACTGATACATGGATTTGATCATTTTTGGATTTCAAGAAGTAAAAATTTTAATTATGAGTTCATATTAGTTTTGCGAAATTTTAAGATGGTAAAATTCTTATTTTCAAACTATAATTTTATATTTTTTCTACTCACAATATACAAGCTTCAATCTCATTATATTGAGTCAAGTTTTTTTCAGTGTATTGAATATAATTTATGTGAAAATGTGTACTATAAAATATATAATACCTCAACAAGATTGTCAATGTCACGACGAATTCGTGCAACAGAATTGCTTCCAAATCGGGTATGGTCAACAATTCGTATACCAACTTGACGAATAAAATATGATCTTCTTTCGTGAATCTCAACCCGTACAAATCGATGAACCTGGAAAACAAACCCAATAAACATTACCTAAATATTTTTTACATGCATATCGTGTAAATTTTGAATGAAGCCAAATTAATTTTTATACATACTTAATGTTAAAATATTTTTATAAATTTGCAATGTTAATTTTCATTAATTTTTAAAATGCATGTATATTTCTCATTGAACATGCCTTTTCATAAATTTGTTAGTTCTCTCAAAAAGCCAATTATTTTCTACACAAATTATAGAAAAATACAACCGTCACAAAGGATGTAAATACAAATATAAAGAGTTGTAAATTTTGATGATTTTGGTATGATTTATGTTTTATTCATTTATTTGATAATAGATGAATATTAATTAATAAATCATTTTTCAGTAGGTATATACTTATACTGTTTTTTTTATTCATTCAAATTTGTAGATATTTTCTTCAATTTTTAGAACTTCACTTATTTTCTACTAATTATGCAAAAATTAGTATACATTATAGTAATAATTTTTTGTTTTTATAGCAAATTTAGAAATATTCAATTATATACCTAAACAGTTTTTTTCAGTTTCAAGTTGTAGATATTTCCCATAATTTGTAGAAATTTACTCACTTTATACTAATTATGAAAAAATATAATAAAATATAACTAGCTTTTTATGAATTATTTTATATATACAACATTATCAATTTTTAGTTTTTATAGAGTTGTGTATATTCACAATTGATATAAGACTCAATTCTTGAGACATTCAGAGATAATCTAAATTATTTGAAAATGATAATTGACCTTCATTTTGCAATTGGATCCAAAAAATGAACAATTATACCCTAAAATTATCATTTCTTACAATTTATTTACTGCAAAAAATATAAATGAAGTATTTTATGGATGCAATTAATCATTAATAAAGAATAATGTTCATATGATGTTATCAACTACCAAACTATTTTTCAACAGCTATATAAATAATGAAGTTATACTTTAATGACATGCGCTTTAAATTCAGCTGAATGACAATTTCAGACTGGGTTTGCCAATCTTTTTTATATTTGGTTTCACTCTTAAAATAAACATATGATTTCGGTCAAGTTGTTTCTATGATATTGTTATCATTAAAAAATTTCAAACTGACTTCAATTTTCTATGAAAACACTATTATATATCATAAAATGTAAAAGCTGTGAAGACTGTCACTAAACATGGCATGTCAAAAACCACACAATTGTTGTTTTATACAAAAAAAAGCGCAAACCATGCTAATCGGGATAGCCAAAAGCTGCAACCGTTGAGTTCCCTGCCAACGATGACCTTGGCCAGGTTGGCCTTGATGACTGACAAAAATTCATTGGCCTCTTCATTGACAGGATAAGCAAGGCACTTGTTCTCAGCGAGTTCCTTCTGGTAAACATCCTGGCCCGTTAGACTCGACGTTTCCGAGGAGGAATTCGTGTCGTCCTCGTCGTCCAGTAGCTGCAGGATCATGTCCATCTCGGATTCTGCGATGCCGTTTCACGGGGTTTCACGAAAAACTATGTAACTGTTTCGAAGGAAGAGTTGCTTCTCATTGCTTCTGTTCTCAAATACGCTTCTCATTGCTTCTCATTTTTATCAAGTCATGGCCTGCCTCTGCCTGCCTATGCGCTTCCATATGCACATGAACCGCGGTTTTCACCGTTTTTCCTGCATATGTACATTTATATACATGTATATACTTGCGTTATCGCCCAGCTATCATTAAGTTAGTTGTCAAAATGTCAAACTTCGAACGCGCTTTTTTTCTTTGTTTAATAACTGGTATTGTTCGCGCTTTTTCAACTGGTTGGTTTGACAAGGATACAAATCTCTCGAACTGAGACTATCGAGAGTACACCTGTATGTACTATCAATTCGCTGAAAGTGCGCTAAATATTTGAAATTTCGCTTCCAATGTATTGAAACAAAAGTATCTTTTATGTATGATAACAATTACATAAGTATTTGTTACATATGTTATGAGTATGCCGGAAAAACTGAATAAAACGGTTTGAAATATGTATGTACTTTTGTAACTCTGATGCTCACAAAATTGAGCGAAATTTTTTATAAAATTTCCAGATTCCTAATGAGTGATTTTTTCATTATGAAGTAATCTTTTGAAATCATTTTGAAATTTGAACATTCTATAAATTGTTATAGTTATCATTAAAGTTTATGAACGTTATGAATTTACAAATTCCATAGCGATTTTCGAGATTCTCATGAAGATTTCATAGTTTGATAAAACTTACTATTATAACTAAAGTAGCATTTTCAAACCATCAATATTAATTTTGCAAAAAAATGTATCATAAAATTTTCATACTTTTACAAAGTAAAATTACAAAAACAAAACTTTTCCGCAAAAAATCATTTTTTGAATAAACTCAATTTACTGAAAATGACGCAAAGATACAATTTTATAAAAACTCAACATTTGTCCCAAGTCAAATTAAATTTTTTCAACCTCTCATGACACCACACACTATTCCTGGATCTCTGAAATAAAAACACGATAACCATTAAATTCAAAAGACTTTATTTTAAAACCAGGTTGCAAAACATGAACCAACAATTTCATTCGCTCTTTTCTCTCCTTTGCGTCGTAATGTATAAAAATATGTACACATTTCATACATACAAGTAACGTCGTCGGCATTGTTTCACATACTGACTTTTCCTTCTAGGTCCATGGTTCTCATTTGTCTCCTTCTAGCTTTTTCTTCTAACTCTTCTGCAAAATCACCGAACATGATGCGTAAAGCAGGATAAAATAACGGCAACAATGGCAATTCGGAAAATTTGATTTCCATGTTGTCGTAGGCAATGCCAACCGATTCGAGTTCTCGATTGTTTTCAGGAAGTCGAGGAAGTTTGGCGTAGCGCTGACTAAAATGAGTTAACAAAGTGTTCCTAGCTTGCATTTTCCGACCCATTTCTATGGCTTGTGAAATTGTCGAGTGTCGTTTTGATTTGGCTTCCATGATCATTTCATCTTCGTGGGTCGCTTCGTGAATCAGCACGTGACATTGGTAACCTAGGATGACGAGTTGATCACAGGGAATTGTGTCTCCACTGGAAAAAAAGGAAACAAGATCATTTCTGAGCTAATTTACTGGTGTATGGTGAATGAATACTTTTGAAATTTTTATTTTTTACGGTACCATTCAATACCATAAAATAAAAGTAACAACAACAACAAAAGTAACAACCTATTACACAAAATTATAAAACTGTAAAAAATACATATATTCACCTATAAACAAGTTTCTTTCCATCAGGAAGTGTAACGGAAACTCCAAACGCATGAGGACAATGTTGAACCAAAACAGTGCTCAAATCTGATATACCAATTGAATTGTATATTTCTTTTTCGCAATCCTTCGGCAGCGAGTGTTTTCCCATCATCATGGATTGATTAGAAATCGCCGCGACCGTTTTCACAATTGATTCAAATCTGAGGTGATAAAATCGAAGCCAGGTGCTGATTTGTGCTGGGCCGAACAGGTACAATTTTTCATCTGTAACCTTTTCCCTCGCTTTCAGCAATCCAATCAATCCCAGGTGGTGATCCGCGTGCAAATGGGAAACGTAAATACCCTTAAAAAAAAACAATAAAGATTTTAAACAACGTCAACTTTCATGCAATGAGAAATATACAAGATCTGAAAATTTCAAAATTCCAATAGGGCAACAAAATTTCCTCCCTTTTATAAGAAGCTCCAAAATTATAAATATACACTGACAATAACACAACTTTCAAGTAATAAAAAATATACAAACTCCAAAAATGTAAAAATTCAAGAAAGAAAAAAAAAATTTTCCTTCTTTTTGTAAGACGAGGGACGAACGCAGAGGGGGGTTTTAGGGGTTGAAATCCCTACCGAAATTTTAGAAAGACTGACTGTTTTTGTAAGTAAAATGAGTAGAAAATCAAAACTGGGAAGATATGTGTGCTTTGAAATTTCAAAGATTCAATATTTCAAACTTCCAAACTTTTGTTAATGTTAGAACTTTGAGTTTGCGCGCGCGACTCGTGTCGCCCTCTATTCCGATGTAGGCGGCGCGAGTTTACGGAACCATATGTTTAGCTATTGAGGCCCC
>JAPYZK010003354.1:0-22317 GCA_030522785.1 Platygaster equestris | reverse complement strand
TGTAGTTCCACCGTACTTCTATTCATAACCTAATTGTGTAATAGTTCAATTGTAATCCTTCTCATCGTTTTTGAATAAATTACGCTATATCGAAAACAGTTAAATTATTTGTGAATCAAGAAAATTAGAAACTTCGGAATAACAATTTTTGACGAAAATTAAAAAATTTTAAATAGTGCGAAACTTCCAAAAATGATGGAATTTTTAAAAATTCAGAGTTTTGGAATTTTTTACAATTCTAAAAAATTCGACAATTATTAAAAGTTCAAGTAACTCAAAAAAACCGAAAATTTCGGAAATTTTCAAAAAATTTGAAGATTAAAAAAGTTTAGGAATTCTCGAAAAACTATAAAACTTTTGTAATTCCAAAAACTTGTGAATATGTAAAAATTTGAGAATTCAGAAATTACAACAATTCCAGCGATTCAGCAAATTACAGTTATTTTGAAATTTTTGGAAGTTCCAAAAACTTTGAGAATTTTGAAGATCTCGAAAATCATGAGAGTCTCTTAAGATTCATAATTTTGTGAAGAATCGGAAAACAACGAAAAATCTGAGCATTTATAAAATTTAAAGAACTTATCAAATTTTGTGAAGTCCAAAAATGCCAAAAATCATGACATTTTAGAAAATTCAAATAATTTCTAAAATTTTTAGAATTTTAAATATTTTTCAAATATAGGTATTCAAAGGTTCGAGTATTCCAAAAAATCCGAAAATTTCAAAATTTTTTTAAAATTTCATGTTTCGAGAATTTTGAAAATTTAAAAAATTACAAGAATATATTGAAAATATCAGAAATTTCGAAAATTACGAGGATTTTAAACAGTTCAGAAATTTCAGAAATAACGAAAATTTTTAAGATACCAGAAATTTCGATGATAGATGATTTAAAACTTCGAAATTTGAAAAATATTGAGGAAATCTCTATGAAAACCCCTCCCGAAAATTTTTTCTACGTCCGCCCCTGTATAAAACACTCGAAATTTCAAAATCTAAAATAAAAAATCTTCAAAAAATTACTTTCAATGTCCTCAAAACTTTCTCTGCCTCCGGTTTCCCGAAAAATCGATAAATCTGATTCATTGTGCCTTCCCCGCAGTCGAAAATTATACTTTTGTCTTCGCTTATCCTCAAAAGTATCGCACTCGTGTTCCTAGTTTTGCAAGGAATCATAGACCCGGTTCCCAACATGACGATTTTCGGGTACTCTTTCATCATACCCAAACTCTTGGTTTTACTATCTATCTTGACTTCCAAATCCGCCAGCGAATCCTTTAACCCGTAGATATCAAGAGTTTCTGTCTCATAATTTTTCGCTTGAATATTCACTTCCAACAGAGAATTCAAACCCAGCAAAGGACGCAACTGAATCATGTGTTGATTCTTCCCTCGGTGCAAAATCAGGCCATTGTCTTCTGACGCCGATGATTTTTTCTCCATGTCTTTGATCCAAGGCTCTTCCTTCAAAAGGGGAAAAACGGTGGGGTGAATTAAATGGAGCTGGTGCTGGATTTTGTGAACGCCTTCGCTACTAAGACAAGAATTGTTCTCGTTCAGTACGACGTGTTGTGTCAGAGGTCCGAATTTGTGCATCCAGTCTTGGTACCGGCGGTTATTTAGGATTTTTTCAGGGGTGAAATGCACGATGCAATAAGGGATGTCATTTTCTTTTTTCACGTTTTCAGGAAAATGTCGGTCGAAGGCTCGGGATTCCAGGAGGGAGTCCAAGATGTTTTCGTTCTTGCATTCAAGGACTGAAAAAAAAGAAGACACTTTCTTCACTAAATTTTATTTTTGGATTTTTTTAGTAGTGAAAAAATATTCGATATGTATAGCAATAATATCCGGGATAATATCGATATTTAATATTGACAACAAGTTAATGCAATAGGTATAAAAATTGAAAGTAAGATATGGAATCAGAATTTTTTGAAAATTTGGTTGATGCAAAAAAACCAATGCACAAATGAGAAATATTCGACTCGAAAATTCCCAATTTCTCACCAATAAAAACAGGAGCGGGATGGGGAGGATCACACACATCTACGCTCCTGATCAACGTTCCGTTCGACAGAGTCACATCTTCACCACCCTTCAATTTTCCCAACAGTGGACCTGGAGGGAGTCCTTTTTCCACGCACAAGTCAAGGTTCAAAGTCCCCGCTTTGTCGTGCAATTTGCAAATATACGCCATCGAATCCACAATTCTCCCTTTCTTCAAATCTATGTCAATTTTGCTCAGTTTCTTGCGCTCTTTATCCTGCAAAGTCCTTTTCCCATTTTTCTTGTACTCGTAGGCGTAATAATCCGTATCGTCAACCAGAACATTTTCTGTCAAGTTCTTCAGGAAGTCCTCGACGTGGTTGTCAGTTTCGAGTTCTCCTTTGAGGGGAACGTACGTGACGTTCATGGCGTGGTCCTCGAAAACATAGTCGTCTGAAACTATGCCCTTGTACACGTTGATGTCCTTGAGGACAACGAACTTTTTCAGGACTTCCATGATGTCGGAAATACCCTCGGGACCGTGGAGGAAGAGTTCGGTGACGCCGTTTTTTTCACCGGTGAGGGTTAAACCGGGCAAACCACCCAGGTTGTCCCAACTCGAGGAGGTAAAGAACACGTGGGACATTTTGGTGAGTTTGTGGTGGAACTCGAAACAGAGTCTTTGGGTCCCTTCGCTACAGTTGAAGAGGTACCCAGAATTAGTTGTGCTGACGTAGAGCGCTTTCGAGG
Organism: Platygaster equestris; assembly: GCA_030522785.1. Taxonomy (NCBI): domain Eukaryota; kingdom Metazoa; phylum Arthropoda; class Insecta; order Hymenoptera; family Platygastridae; genus Platygaster; species Platygaster equestris. The sequence continues at coordinate 19,581 of JAPYZK010003354.1, read as the reverse complement.
CCCCGGGTCCTCCGCTGCCAATGATCTGGAATTGAAAAAGAACGTCAGTCAAGGTTACTGTTTGTCTGAATTACAGAAGAAAGATGGCATATAATTTTGTGGTGACAGAAATTCAATTCCAATATTTGTAATTCCACAAACTTTGAAATTCATAAATTTTCAACAAGATGGATAAAGTTGCAAAATTTCGGAATAAAATACAATCACTGAAATATGAACATATACTTGCGAACTTGTATAAACAAAAGACTGAAATAATATAAATAATAACCAAGTTAATCAAAAATTATGTCAACAACTACAATTATTGTAAAAATCTTCACCTGTAATGACACATGACTTGGATTCCCCGTGGATTTTTTCCTTAATTTTTGCTGTGCCCTCAACATTTGGAGATGACGAATACCCGAGTTATAAAAACATACTGGTAAATAAAAAAAGTTTTTATAAAAACCACTCTTTATCCTGACATTCGAAAGGTATGAAAATGATAATAAACTGGCGCTACTGAGAGTCATTCGACTGAGGTTTCGTCAAATTAAAAAGTTTTTGTTTATTCAAAACAATCCAAAACACGTGGTTCATGAAATTGTTGTTTTGATCGTTTTGATTAATATAAAACAATATAAAAATTGGCGAGATTGAACTCATGGCCTGAACACTATTATATATATGTCATTATGTCATGTCTTTTCTATCTCGTTCGCACTCATAGTGTGTATGGTGTGTGAACGAGACAAACGTACACAAACGTACATAATCAAAAATCTATACATCATCATAAATCTACACAAAAATGTATAGACAAATGTAGATTTATGCTATTCGTCATGTGAACCGGCTTAAATTTCAGGAAACAATGTTTTGAAAATTTTTTCGGTTAGAGGTTAGAATTACTAAAATTCCATAATGTCGTGTACAGTGTAGAAATTGTTGAAAAAACTTCAATATTTCTCAGTTTAAAAAGTTTGAAAAAGTGCAAAAATCTCGCCAGCCGATAATTTAGGCAGTTCCCAGCTTTTTCAGACGAAAAAAAAATGACTCAAAAACTCTCAGAGACCATCAGTTTTCCTCAGGAAGAGGAGAACATTTTGGGTGAGATTTAATTATTGATGAAGTAGAAACGTTAAATGTGAGTCAGTTTGTTGAGATAAAAAATATTCTGAAAATAAATAAAATATAAAATATTCTGAAAATAAATAAAAAATATTTCACCTGTGATACTTACATCATAAACATTTCCAAAAGATTTAATCGTTTTTCGCATTGTTTTCATGAAATAAATTTTGCCAAAATTTGCACGAACACGAATTTCAGGATTTAACATCATATTCACAAATCATAAAAAAAATTATCTAACAATTCAGAGATCACAATTCCTTCAAAATCTAAAAATTCAACCATCCCAAACCACAATTTTTAATTAAACAATTTCAAAATAAAAGAAATTTCAAACCACTTCATGTTGATTATCAATCATTTATATTAATAATTAAATTTTTGATAATTAAATTTTAATTTATCTTGCATCATTCTTTTTACATGTTTAAAAATTGCGGCCCACAAGTTTGGAAATTACCCGTGTTGCCAGGTGGAAAATGCCCCCCCCCCAGATAAAGTGCTATTTCCTCCTAAAATTCTTCCCTTCCCCCCAACATTTTTTTCCGATGTTAAGTATTATATTCTTATATCTTTTACACCGACACCACTGCAGTTTTACAAAATTACAAAGAATTCTTTGACAATATTTTTGACAATTAGAGAAGTATTCGAAAAACGATGTAATTTCGTTAAATTTGGGAAATTTTTTAAAATCATGAAATTCGTCAGAAATTATTCAAATTTCATGATTCTTCAAAATTTTGATTTTTTAGAATTTTTTTTACATTTTTAAAAATCCAAAAATTTTGAATAAGTCAGAGTAATCCGAAAACCGTGGCTTATAGACAAATTTTATAAGCTGCAAAAAATATTCAATTTTCTGTGAATTTTCTCAATTTAGAAAATTTTGAAAGTTTCGAGAAATTCAGAGAAATTTTTGATATTTTCACAAATTTGACAAATTTTTGGAGAATTATGAAATTTTGGGAAATTTGGGAAATTTCAAAAAAATACAAATTCCCGAAATTTGTGTGGAATTGTACAATTTTTAGAAATTAGTCTTTGAGAATTTTCAGAATTATTAAAATCATGGAAAATTTAAGGAGTCTTTGAAAATTTTCGAAATTATAGGTATTATTTAACAACCTAAATTACACTAATTCAGGTACAGTATAACAACATTCACAAACAACATGTATTTTTACTAGTTTGGTCAAAAAATTGAGTTATCACCTCATGAAAAAGTGATTGTAAAATTGTGCAACGTGAGAATGGCTATGATCTGATCAGATCGAATTAAAATAAAATTTTTTACATGTTAAACTTCCTGCAATTTTTGCGGAGAAAACTTGAATTGCGGCTTGAAATATTAACCCCCAAAATTTACTTCTAAAAAACTTTTTCCCCCTAAACTTCCCCCTAAAGATTTTATGCCCCTGAAATTCTCCCGAAGAGCCTGAAAAAACCCCAAATTTAAGGAGAAACCCCCTAAACTGGCAACACTGGAAATTACTATAATTTTATCATCTTTCATAGTTATACTCTATCTACTCTTAAAAAGGTGTCATTAAGTTATTAAAAAAACTATTATTTAAAAGTTTTTTTTCACCAATCACTTTTTTGTCCTTGCAGAATTATGGGCCAAACTCGATGTCTTTCACAACTGCCTGAAACAATCCAAAAACCGGCCCCGGTACTCTTTCTACGACGGTCCCCCTTTCGCCACGGGTCTCCCCCACTACGGGCACATCCTGGCGGGCACCATCAAGGACATCGTCACCCGCTACGCCCATCAATCTGGATACCACGTGGAGCGCCGTTTTGGCTGGGACACTCATGGTCTCCCGGTTGAGTTCGAGATTGAAAAAACCCTGGGCATCAAAGGCCCTGATGACGTCGCCAAAATGGGTATTGCCAACTACAATGCCGAATGTCGAAAAATCGTGATGCGCTACGCGGAAGAATGGGAACGCATCGTCAGCAGAATCGGTCGCTGGATCGATTTCAAAAATGATTATAAAACTCTCTACCCATGGTACATGGAGTCCATCTGGTGGGTATTCAAGGAGCTGTACTCCAAGGGCCTGGTGTACCAGGGTGTGAAAGTCATGCCCTTTTCCACCGGGTGCAACACCCCGTTGTCCAACTTCGAAGCTGGGCAAAACTACAAGGACGTCGTGGATCCTTCGGTGGTCATCTCGTTTCCGCTCGTAGGCGAGAAAAATGTTTTTGCATTGGCCTGGACAACGACACCCTGGACTCTGCCCAGTAATTTGGCGCTTTGTTGCAATCCGGATTTCGAGTATGTGGAAGTCGAGGATTCTACGACGGGGAAGGTTTACGTTATTTTGAAGTCAAGTCTTGGGCTCGTCTACAAGTCGAAGGATTTGTATACATTGAAAGGGAAAAGGAAAGGCAGCGATTTGCTGGGGAAACAGTATGAGCCGCCGTTCCCTTATTTCGAGGGGCTCAGGTCCAAAGGAGCTTTTAGGTAATTGTGGATTTTTCGAAATAGTTCAATTCTACCAATGTTGACGAAAAAAACAAACTTTTTTTCCTGTTTTCAGAATCTTGAACGACGGTTACGTGACCTCGGAAACTGGAACCGGAATCGTCCACCAAGCGCCGTATTTCGGAGAAGACGATTATCGGTGTTGTCTAAAAGCAGGAATCATCAGCAAGGACCAGGAAATCGTGTGTCCCGTTGATAGTCAGGGGAGGTTCATGGAACCCGTGAATGAATTCCTAGGGAAATACGTTAAAGACGCGGACAAAGAGATCATCAAGCATTTGCAGTCCAAGGGGAAACTCGTTTTCAGTGGCTCGAGCAAGCACAGTTATCCGTTCTGTTGGAGGTCGGATACTCCGCTTATTTACAAAGCTGTACCGTCATGGTTCGTGAGGGTTGAAACCATAAAGGACAAACTGCTCAAGTCAAACGCAGATACGTATTGGGTTCCCGGCCATGTCAAGGACAAGAGGTTCGGGAACTGGTTGAAGGACGCTCGCGATTGGGTCATCAGCAGAAATCGGTACTGGGGGAATCCGATTCCTTTGTGGATTTCCGAAGACGGGAAGGAAGTCGTCTGCGTTGGCAGCATCGCTGAACTCGAGGCGCTCAGTGGGCAGAAAGTCGGTGACATTCATCGAGAAAGTATTGGTGAGCTGTTGCTGGAAATCGAAACATGTTTGGAAAATTGTACTTTGCGACGGAAAAATGTTGGCATGATTGACTCAGTTGATAAATTTCAGTGTATTGCATTCAGTAATACGCTCTGTACGTGTCTTTGAGAAATTATTTATATTTAATTTAATTTTATTTATATATTTATATTTAACGGGAGCGTTATACTAGTTGCATTGTTTTTAAAGTGCCCATAAACGTCAATGTAAAAACGTGGCGCAATATTATTGATTTATCGCTAAATTCGATATAATATATTTTATTATTAATTCGGTATACTGTATTCTGTTGAAAATCAGGGAAAATATAGCTTTCACGGGTTTCTAAATTTTCTAACTTACATTGCAGTATTTTTGGACTTGATTAACTTGTAAGGAAATAAAATTCATCAATTTTTTGTGGGAAGTTCGTTGATAACCAAATTTACGACATTTATACTGCCTTTTTGATAACGTTCAATTCGTATTTTGTTAAAATCGCTTATTTTTTGTAAACAATTCGTTAATAACAAATTGTTTCTAGCAATTAGTGTAGGGTATATTAATGAGAAAATTTTTAATTTTTCGGCTGATTTCGTTAATTGCGTGAATAATAAATTTTTAATACAGTAATAACATATAAAAAATAATAATAACTGTTAATAACAAAAATGTTAAACATTTTTTTATAACAAATTCATTGCTGCTTTGATAAAGTTCAATTCTGATTGTTGAAATGGCTTATTTTTTGTCAATTCGTTGATAACGAATTGACAAAAAAAATATTCATTAGAAATTTCTTGATTTTCTGGCTATTTTGAATTATTGTACGAATAATGAATTGTTACTCAAAATTAGTTTATAACATATTCATTACTTTTTAGGTATTCCTAAAAAAAATGTCTTTTTTTCCAGGGAGTACTTAATATGATTCGTACTGTCAATTAGATAATAAATCGACAATATATTCAGCAATTAAATAAACAATGTGTCCATAAAACTATTTTGTTGATAAAACAGTTGAAAATTTCAATTCTTTGAATCGATATTTATAAGTCATCAAACTTTCAAATTTCATAATACTAGAATTTTTATAAACAGTTTTTCAAATTTGGAAATATCAATTTGAAAATCTCTGGATTTATCCATTTCTCAAAATTTTAATTAAAAATCAAACAATTTAGAACTCGCAAATTTTGAATATTCAAAAGTCGGTTTCACACGTTTTTGAATAATAAAATTTTAAAATTTTTGAACTGTTGCAATTCGCATTCACACATTTTTTATTTTGTTGAACTAGGTACACATACAAGAATTATGCAAAGTTCCGAAAATTTTCGAAATTTAATTAAAATAGAAACGTTTTCAAGAAATTGAGAATAATTAACTGACTTCATTCTCAAAATCTTTCAAGTGCTTAAAGTTTGGAAGAAATTTCAAAAATTTGGAGATTTTCGAATATTTCGAATGAATCATACAAAACTAGTCAGTATAATATTTTTTGAAGAATTTGAATATCGAAATTCGAAAAATTTGATTATTTTCTTCATTCATTTAAATGAGAAAAATTTCACATTCGAAAATCAAGTTTAAAATTTTGGAATTCCTCTATTACATGAAGATTTGGGTTCGAATCAGAAAGACTCGTAAATTCCTAATGAGAAAATTCGACTCGAAAATATTCTGCGTTTCTTCAAATTCGTTTCGCTTTTTCAATAAAGTGTTCCGTCGTCGAAAAAAATATAAATATAATATATTGTAAAAACCAAAAAATATAGCGTTGCATTGCCGGAACCCTATATGTTTCGACAATGCAAGTGTCAACTGCTTATGCACTCAGTAGTGCTTTTTTTCTCACCAGGCGGCGCCAGGAGAGATACGTACAGAGCCTATTACAGTGGATATATTTTTTTCAGACCATCTTACGATCCCTTCAAAACGACCAGGACAGCCCCCTCTGAAACGCGTCTCGGAAGTTTTCGACTGCTGGTTCGAATCCGGTTCCATGCCCTACGCCCAAGTTCACTATCCTTTCGACAACAAAAAGGAATTCAAAAACAGTTTCCCCGCGGATTTCATAGCCGAAGGCATCGACCAAACTCGAGGCTGGTTCTACACCCTTCTGGTTCTTTCCACCGCGCTTTTTGAAAAACCGCCCTTCAAAAACCTCATCGCCAACGGTTTGATCCTGGCATCGGATGGACAGAAAATGTCAAAGAGCAAAAAAAACTACCCCGACCCTTTGGAAGTCGTCGGGAAATATAGCGCCGATGCTTTGAGGCTCTATTTGATCAATTCTCCGGTTGTTAGGGGAGAAAACTTGAGGTTCAAGGAAGAGGGCGTGAAGGAAATTATCAAGGACGTTTTTCTGCCTTGGTACAACGCCTTCCGATTTCTGTTTCAAAACTTGGAGAGATTTGAACGAGAAGAAAATATGAAGTTCGTGTACAAGGACACGACGGACCCTGGGCATTTATCGGAAAATGTGATGGACAAATGGATTTTGTCGTTTACGCAGTCTTTGCTGCAATTTTTGAAGACGGAGATGAAGTGGTACAGGTTGTACACTGTGGTGCCGCGGTTGATCAAGTATATCGACAATTTGACGAATTGGTGGGTTTTTTTGGCGTTTTTCATGAATTCTGGAAATTTCTAATATTATGAAGCAGGGGCGGATCCAGAAATATATTTCGGGTTGGGTTTTTAAAATTTTTATGTACATCATATTGATGTTTTCAATATTTATTCAATGAGTAATCAGCATCTGTAAGCTAAATTGAATGTAATTTTTCAATTTTTCTACGGATATTTGATTGACACTACTATACTGAGTTAACTAGAGTTAATTCTGGATTAAGTAGAGTTCATTTTTGAAAAATTCGAAAACTAAACTTTTACTTCAAATTTCAACATCAAACTTAAAACTGTACATTTAAACATCAAACTTGAAATTTCGAATTGAACATCGAACTTGAAACTCGAAATTTCAACTTGAAGCTCGAAACTGTAAATTTCAACATCGGATTTGAACACAGATTGTAAACTTGAATTTCGAATTCGATATTTCAGACCCTTTGAATTTCAACTTTGAAATTTAAATATATGGACCTCGATCATCTTATTTCAACTTTGAATTCCAAACGTTGAATTTGAAGTTCAAACTGCCACTTTCAGCTTTAAACTTCCATTCTCAACTATAGATCTCTGATTTTAACGTTATACTTTAAATTTCAACTTCAAAATTCAAGTATGAACTTTAAACTTCTTATTTCAACATTAATTTTTGACTCCGAACTTCAAAGTTGAATTATAAATTCGAACTTTTAAATTTGAATTTTTAACTCCAAACTTCACATTTTAATTTAAAAATCCAAACTTTGGATTCAGACTGTAAACTCCGAACCTGAACATTCAACATCAAATTGGAACTTTGAACTTCAATCTTCAAATTGAAATTCTACAATTCGAATTAAAATCTTGAACGTCAAATTATAGAACTTCAAACATCAAACTTCGACTTTGAACTGCAAACTTATGTTCTGAACTCCAGATTTCTCATTTAAATTTCAAATTTTTAATCCAAATTTCAAACTTTGAGTGTAAACTTCACGTTTGAACTTGAACTTCCAAGTATGAACTCCGAATTCGAACCTTAACTTCCAAAGTTTACATTTAAATTTGGAACTCTAAACTTTGAGTTTGAACTGTAAACTTCCAATATGAATTTCAAATATCAACTGTGAACGTGTTGAACTTCATATTTTAAATTCGAACTTTGAACTTTGAATTTTGAGATCTAAATACTATTAAAAACTCTGAATTCCCAATTCAAACTCTGAATTCGAACTGCCAAGTCTAAATTACGACATTAAATCCAAATTTGGAACTCCTGACTTCAAATTCAAACCTCAAACTTCAAATTTAAACTTTTTACTCCAAATTTCGAACCGGTTTCAAAGTTCTTACTACTATTCTGAACCACAAATCTCCAATTACACTGTGCAACACCAAAAAACCAAAAAAATGAATTCGAATTTGATAGCTGATATCGAAAGTATTGGTACTCATGAGACGATTCGCCAAGGGATTTTGTTAGGTTAGCTCGATTAAGCGATCTATTAACAATCAATGTTAATTTTGTTAAAATCGCCAATTTTAGCTGAATTCGAGTCGTAAAAAACCGAATTATAGGTTTTTTGAGTCGAGAAATTCATTTTGAGCATCATTTCATTCGAAAAATTGCAAGTTTCAAAAATAAAAAAAGATCGACCAAAAGATCATTATCGTAACAAATGATCCTAGACCCTTTCCATAGCAGGCATTTTCTCCCACAGGCTAGACCTCGGTTTCTACCAGTTTTCCGTGCGATGGTTTTCATTTTCTTCGAGCATGGAAAAAAAATCGTACCGAAGGTTGACTCTGATTCGTATAGTTTTCATCTTCGAAAAAAATGAGAACCATCGCACGGAAAACTGGTAGAAACCGAGGTCTATAGCCCGTGAGAGAGAAAACCTGCTGTGAAAAGCGTATAGGATCATTTGTCACGATAATGATCTTTTGATGCATCTTTTTTTTTTATTTTTGCAACTTGCAATTTTTCGGATGAAGTGATGCTAAAAATGAATTCCTCGACTCAAAAAACCTATTATTCGTTTTTTTATGACTCAAAAGAGCTAAAATTGGCGATTTTAACAAAATTAACATTAATTGTTGATAACTGGCTTAATCGAGCTAACCTAACAAAATCCCTCGGCGAATCGTCTCATGAGTACCAATACTTGCGATATCAGCTATCAAATTTGAATTTATTATTCCAAAGTTGAATTTTGTCGCACAGTGTTATTAGAACTTCAAAATTGAAATGAGAACTCTGAACTTTCAGGGGGGGGGGGGTTTGAACCCCCCAAACCCCCTCCCACTGGATCCGCCACTGGTATGAAGTACTAAGTCAACACATTTTTACTCTCATTTTCAGGTACGTCCGCATGAACCGCAAACGCATCAAAGGCGACACCGGCGCCGCCGACTGCCAACACGCCCTGAACACCCTCTTCCGCGTCCTCTACACCATGGTCCACATCAACGCCCCTTTCATCCCGTTCTTCACCGAGTTTATGTTCCAACATTTGCGAAAACTCCTGCCCCCCGGCATGAAAAACATGGACAGCGTCCACTACCAAATGATCCCGCACGCGAATCCGTCCCTCATCGACGAAAGCATCGAGCGGTCAATTTCCTGCATGCAGACCATCATCGACCTCGGCCGCATCGTCCGCGATAGGAAAACAATCCCCGTAAAATACCCACTGCCCGAACTCGTTGTCATTCACCAAGACTCGAAAATCCTCGAGGAAGTTGTTTCTCTGCGAGCATACATTCTCGATGAGTTAAACGTAAAAAAACTGACGGTGACGACGAACAAAGAGAAGTACCAGGTGCAACTCCGCGCCGAGCCCGATCACAAAACTCTGGGCTCAAGGTTAAAAAATGAATTCAAGGCCGTGACGAACGCCATCAGGCAATTATCGGATCAACAATTGCAAAAATTCATCCAAGAGAAGGAGATAAAGGTTTTGGGGCACAGATTGGAGGAGCAGGATTTGAGGCTGATGTTTTGTTTCGAAGCGGAGCAACTCGCCGAAAGATACGAAGCCCACAGCGAAGGGAATGTTTTGATCCTTCTGGACATTACTCCTGACGAGACGATGCAGAACGAGGGCCTGGCAAGGGAAATCATCAACAGGGTGCAGAAGCTCAGGAAGAAAGCAAAACTCGTGCCTTCTGACGAAGCTGTGGCTTATTACGAAATCAAAGACGCTTCCAACGTTTTGGCCAGTGTCATCGTTTCCCACCGAGAGTTCATCGAGGCGACCACGAAGACCTTGCAGAAGCCGATGTCGGAGTTGCCGAAAGACGCCAAGGTGGTCCTCAGGGAAATGCAGAACGTCAAGGGCGTCGAAATGGACCTTTTGCTGGCCTGTGTTGGCAACGATGTTGGGCCCTTGAAGAAGGGTGGGTTGAAAGATATAATCACTCATTGATCAATTGATACAACATGTAAATAAATGAATATAGTATATACATAAATAAAATATAATAATAGTATATCGTGCGACTAGTGGTCGAAAGAGGAGATTCCACTCGCGTGTTGCCACACTCGCTACGCTCGTGCGGCAATCTCCACGCTCCAGGAATCTCCTCTTTCTCTCACTTGTCGCACACTAGTACATTGTTGTGCAAGCTGGCATTGGTGATTTTGACGAAATGAAAGGTTGTGGCACGAGCCGAAGACGAGTGCCGCAACCTTTTATTTCGTCAAAATCGACAATTGCCAGCGTGCGCAACACAGTACTTTTCTTCACGGTGGCCGAAAAATACACTTAAAGTACCAATTTTTAGGTTAGAGTGAAGAAAATAAACAAGAAACATAAAATATAATAGGATAAATTAATAAATATGACTACCCTTTTCCAAGACTTGTTAATTTAAATGGCTGCATTTCTGTAAAAAAGTACGTTTCTCATTGAACTCGAAATTATAATGTCTATAAAATATAGTTTAAAGCCCCATAAACAAAACAGTCAACTTGTTACAAAAATCCAAGACAACATTTTTCAATACAATTCCGTCTACAATGAAAGTGTTTTACACACTTGTCAACAATAATTAGAGTCGACTGCGCAAATTTTTCAACTTCAACCGCCAATAACTCGATTGATCTTGCAATAGTAGGAAAACAGACAAGGAACTTTCGTATCCTAATTTTTTGAAGAATTCACTATTCTCTTATCCATCTGCGATTTATCTCAAATCTTGATCTTCCGTAGGTTACGTGAACTTGAAGCTCCAAGGGTTCGAACCGAGATATGGCGCGACTGAGAATGACGCGATGATTTTTTTGGAGTCTGAGACTGAAGGAGATCTGACTCACGAACGTTTGATAGAAGAAGTCGAAAGGGTCTTTGGGGTGCATTATCGACCTTTTGAACTTGTTTTGGAAGATGGAACGAAGATAGAAAAAAGTACCAAGTTGTCGAGTCTTGATAAGAGAACATTGTATGTTGTGAAACCTGGGACGAGTTCAACGAAAATCGACATCTCTGGATCATTAAACTCAAGATTTTGATAAAAAAGTATGTCGATTCGATGGCCAATTTCTGTTTTTAAGTGTGAAAAAACTGAGTTTATTGTTCGTTTGGCTTCTGAGATTCAACATGTACAATGTTCATTGTATGATAAGCAGCGACAATTGAATACTGATTTGTTATAGACAATGTTTTCCTACATCGACGTTTATAACAAAAGGAACAATATAAATTAATTTATTACAATCATTGACCCATGTCTTTTAAATACCCTACATAAATGCATGCAGTAATCAGCTATAATTCCAACAATCTATTTAAAAAAAAGCTTTTTTCAAATTAATTAAAAAAAAGCTGTTTTTTTAAATAATTGATAAATAATTTTTGTGTACAATGCAATACAATCAACGGCTACTTGATACTTACTACGACTTGGGATATCTGCGTCGCTTCATCGACCCACGAGGAAACCACGGAAAACCCCGCGGTACGTTGGCGGCTACTACTAGGCTTGAACCATTTTGAAAGGTGCCGATATTATAAGGAATATCAGAGTGACCGTCTCCGGGAAATGACTTCAAGAAATAAAATCCGGGGGCGTGACGAGCAAGCTCGCACAGAAGAACCCGCTGTAATAATGGCCTATATGTAGCCTTCAACCACCATTGTTTATGATGGGCACGGTGAATGTTTCAAGGGTTTCGAGGGTTTATAAGCCATAAAAACTTTTTAAATACATTCAACTTGATGTTTATTCACCTTCAAACATGTGTAAATCACCAATATTACAAATTTCACAAACAAATCGTCTTATAATATTCTTATAAACATCTGAAATTTCAAGAGTTTGTATTATTCATATTTCGAAAATTATGGTACCTCTGACAATGCTTTTTATAATTGCCATGACTTATTCGGGACGGTTCAAGTATTACGTAATGCGTTATTCTATTCGTGCCTCTTTCTAACTTATGTACAGCTGAACGTCGATCGAGTACTCGGCTCGGGAGAATTAAGTAAACATTATACTCGATCGAAGTAGCGATAAGATGGGTAGAAACACCATCAGATAGAAACCTCGAGGGACCCAAACCCAAAAATGACAAAGCATTAATGACTTTCTAGGCTTCTGGAATTCGCTCCATGCTGTAAAACTCGGAGCCTTATCGCTGCCGAGATCTTCACAGTAGATTAGAGAGTACTCGATCGGAGTATACTTGATCGATGTTCAGCTGTATTCGCATTACGTAATACGTAAATTCTTGAAGCCAACTGAAAATCATTAATGATGCTTCGAGCAGGAATCGGCGAAAGATACAAATCGATATTAGTAGCAATCGATCTCAAACTCGAAGTAGTAGAAGCAAAGAATTCATAGCAATACAGTAGCTTTTTCGAGTGACCCGATCTAGATCGAATCCACAGCAGTTTCTGAGCAGACTTGAGCAGATTTCAGCAGTCATCAGCAGCGAAATCTTCTCCGGATTCGATCTAGATCGGGTCACTCGAAAACGCTACAAGAAAGGCAAAGGCCCCCCAGGGGACGCGAGTCAAAATGAGGGATAGATATACATATACCTATCTCCTTCTATCGCTGGGAAGTATATATATACATATATAGTGACTGGGGGACGTACTAAAATCCCCATGTATTTGGTCCCCCAGTGAGAGACGCGGCGCAGAAGTCGATTTTTGGGTACTTTGCCCTTCTTGAAGTGCTATGAATTCTTTCGTAGAAAGGACACAGGTGTTTTTTCTTAATCCGAAAATAATTGAGTTCGTTAACTTTGTAACGCCCGATGATAATTAAGTTTCTGGTGTACAAATCGTCATAATTATCACCGCGAACTATAAAAAAGTATCACTTTCTATGACTAGTTTTAGTAAATTAACATTCAAAATGCGAAAATCGGCGAATCATACATAAATGCAATGACCAGATATAATCTCAACATCTGTTGAAAATTACCCATTTGTTTGTTTAGAAATAAAAGTATATGATGTTTAACGGCGGGGCCGATGTTTTCGAAATTGGGCGTATAGGCAATTTCGCGCTGAAGGCGCTATGTTGTTGCACATTTTGAAGTGTCAATTTTGAGATGAGAGTGGTGAAAAAGTTACTACATTCATCGTCAAAATAACCACCAGGATCTATAGTAGAGTATCACTTTCTATGACTAGTTTTAGTAAATCGACATTTAAAATGCGCCAGTCATACATACAAAAATCACGAGTGTTGAACATGGTGCATTCTTTGACGAGGCACCCCTACGTAAATAACTTGTTTCTTTTGTTCAGGGTGAATGAGTTCATCCGTGTTCATCCACCGCCATTTTTTCTCGTTCTCCTTGGCTCTCCTACGATCGATGAAACTAATGATGCAACTTGTCGGTATCCAAACTATCGCAGTACCGATGATCACGGCGCCAACAATGTTGTCCTTTAAGAATCGCACGACTTTATTGATGTTTATGTCTTCTATGATGTCCCAAAAACGTTCGACTACGTCTTGAATAGTTTTCTCGCAAATTCCCTAAAAATTTCCGAAAACAGATTGAAAAAACTGCGTCGGTTATTATTTAAACAGCTGCTTTACCTTGTTACAAAATCCTTGGATGCAGGGTGTTCCATCGGGCAAAATGTCCTGAGGATCGATAGGGAAACAGGTTTCGTTGAGGCTCATTCTGCAGCACCTTTTGCAAGCATCCACGACTGGAATGAAAGGTGTCGATTATTAGTTTTTTTGTGAAATTGATATTATTTTCATTAGAATTTGTCGTTTCTTATTTTTCAAATTTTTGACTTACGTGTGTCGCACATACAACTTTGCAATCCTTGAGTTTCGCAGTAAGGAACGCATTTGCCTCCTCGACACTGGCCCTTCTCCAGGCACCCGGTGCCGTCTTTCATGGGAGGGGAACGAGGGCACTCGCTTGATGCGCCTGTGAGTTGAAAAATATTTAATGATTAAATAAATCATTCTTACTAATTACACATACTGATAACAGTTGTGCTTAATTTTGAAAATTCCCAGTGCACATAGCATGAAAATGCTTGAAAGAATGAAAAAAAAAAAACCGTTCACACAGTAAACTTGTCATAAACTTGAATTTCAAACTCCACGAAAATTTTAAGCGACGTTTGAAGAAAAAAAAAAAAAAACGTTTGTTGTGAAAATTTTTGAACTGAACTTGTAAGTTATCGTTTTATCTCAAGTTTCATTGAAAAATTCAACAGGCCATTTGAATTTTGAAGTTAAAAAAAATTTTCTTAAATAGAAAGAATTTGTGTACCTAAATGTTTGAATTCAATAATGTTATCTTCTAAAGTTTGGATATCAAATGACTATTTTCAAAAGGTTTTAGATTTTTCATTTCTCGACTGTTTCAAATTGAAAATTAGATACCGATCGGAAATAAGCTCAAGTTAACAAGACTTTGGATTTAGGGAAATCGAGATAAAAATTTTACGATTTAACTTCATATCTTTGAAATCAAATGACGGAAGTATTCTTAAAATTCCTTCTGAAGACAAAAAAGTTATACTTATAAAATAGTTTGAAAATTTGCCAATTCGTCTGTTCTAGTGTCGAGTTCAATTTTTTCTGAATTCGGAAATCAAATTTAAGCGACATAAAGAATGCACATAAATTCTTCGCTATGTATAATCAAATAAAAAACCCGAGAAATTTTTTAACTTCAGAAATTCTCGTGAATACATCATTTATTTAAAACAAATTTTGCTTCATATTTTACCAGTACAACGTGATTCCTGCTCGCAAGTAGCCAATTGCTCGTCGCGACATTTTATTCCAGGTTGCATGTAAACGCAGTTCTGACAACATGGTGAATTTTTGTCACTGGAATAAAAAAATTCTGCATAAATAAATAATTTGGAATTCACTTTGCAAAAAAAACTTGAAATTGGAGCCCCTTGACTAATTTTGCAAATGACCAAGGTAAATTTTTTTACTTTAGGTTTTAGAAACATTATTTTTTCCAGGTAAATTAATCGAAGAACGAATATCAACATTAGAAGTTCAAAAATTAACAAACTTGAACAGATTTCAACTTCGTTAATCTGTAAAAAATGTGTACAAATTTCTCAATTTTTAATATTTTCTATTGTTAGGGAAAAAAAAACATGTTTTTTGAATGGGAATGCGTTTTCTTCAATATACCTGCAAACCGCGCCTTGTATTCTCCGAAGCTTACAATTTTTATCGCAACAAGCATCGTTGTCTTCTGTGCCCAAAAGTCCGGCATCGCATTCCTCGTCTCCTTCGACTCTTAAATTGCCACAGAAAGACTCTTCCGGCTCCGAAAAACATCTCCCTGATTTTGCTTGTAGAACTTTTTTTATCGACCTTAAACTACACGGAGAAAAACGCTAAAAAAAAACACTCAAAATTAACACCCTCCTTATTTATAATAAAAGTAGAGAAATATTTAAAATAAAAGAATGTTCTTTACCTTGTTATTTACATCGTAACCACTAACACTGTAAGTGTACATTAGATAAGAACCTCCTTGACTAGCGCTCGGGCTACATTCCTGCAATGAAATAAATTCAAAATTTATATAAATTATACTGGTTTTTTGTAACTGAAATATTTTCGGGAGAATTACATTAATGTCAGGATCATGTTCAGAGCCCCAATTATGGCCGAATTCATGAGCAGTAACGAGATCAGCTTCCCTTGTTATCACTCTTTGGCCGTAATGATTTCGGCTTGAACTTAATCCAGAATTGAGGTACAAAGTATAACCATTTTTGAAGTACTCTGAAAATGATGAGAATGGTTTTTACTATTGTATATTGTCCTAATAACTAATAGAGTTATACGTATAATTACGATAGTTACAATATTATAATTATAATTTTTTGTAGGTTCTGAAAAATTCCATTATTTTCAGTGACCTCGAATCTTCAATATGTAAAAATCATTATTAGACAAATTTAATAGATAAATAAAATTACAAGTCATTCAAATTTCTCAAATTACGTACGTAACTTCAAAATTGTCTGAAAATTTACCAAAATACAATAAATTCTATAAAATTCATAAAAAATACAATTTTACGTAAATAACGAATCAATTTTGATTCCAATTATTCATAATGCACCATTTTTCAACATTTTTAAGCTTTTTCAAAGCAGAACTTTATACTAGTTTTTTCTATTCCCACGAACCTGGAGTACAAATTCCACCAACGGAATTTCTGCGGGGCGATCCAACATAAGCTAAACCCAAAATTCCACCCTCGAATTTCAGATCCGTAAACAGATGTGCTAAGCAAAAATCCTTGTGGCTGTATTCACGACTAAAAACTTCCAGCAAAGTTCGCACGTCCCATTTTTCTCGGATCATGTTGTAATGGGTTTCGCCACCGCGAACTCGAGTAGGTTCGCTGTGGACGACGATTTTTTTTATTACGAAACCCATACCTCTGAAGCCATCTTGTTCTTGACGTTCTTGCCATAACGTGTCGTTGTAAATTTTGTGCACCCTATCAATCAAACTTATCTGCAAAACAGAGTGTTTATACACATTAAAATTCGAATTTCGTTGTTATCAGGTGATTTTGTATAATTAATAGAAAATTCTTTTCATATTTAGAATAAAGTAAATCATCTGGGGACGACAAAATATTATTCAAGTGAAAAAAATTATGAGAATTTTACCAAAGTCATAAATTTCAAAAATTGTTTAAAGTTTTTGGGACATTTTTTGGAATATTTGGAAATAAACTCAAAAACTTTGATCCATACTTGATAATGAATTCAAACTTCAATAAAGGTAAAAATGTTAAAAATTCAGTGAAATTAGAACAAATTTATTCAAAATTCAATTCCTTATTCTAAAACTGCTAGTTTTTTTAAGAATAATCAGACAAACTTGACAGGATGAAAATATCAAAGTTAGAAAATTTATGCGATTTTGCAAAAACTATTGGAAATCTTTTAAAGAGTGCAGACTGCTTGACTAGAGTATAAACTGCTTGACTCCAGAATTATAATTTCTTTCATAAAAATCCCACCTTTAAAGAAAATCCCTGGCATATTTGGTTTTTAACCATTTTCAAATAATTACCAAATAATTTATAGTTGTTTTTGTGCTACTCGCGCCCATTTCTTGGTAGAATCTGTAATCAGCGACAAGAAGTAATGGACATCGCGTTTTAGTGGGAGTATACTCATAAGTTTCCGTTTGTCTTTTCGTTCTGTTGTGTTGTTCGATTTCTGGGCCTTCAAAGTCGTCATCATCTATTGTATCTACAAAAAATAAAAAGTAGACATACTTTTTATTAACTACTTGAAGTTAATCAATTGTTTCATTCACCACTGATGAATAACAAAATTTCGGGATGAATATAAAACTAAAAAAAATATTATTTGACAATTTGATCAGATGGGATTTATTTCCAAAATGCCGCTTCGCACCATCATTTATGAAAATTTGTGTCTGACTAGAATTTCCCAAATATGGATATTTGAAAACGAGTTGAATCAAGGTTTTCAATCAAAATCACAAATAAATTATAGTATCGAAAAAATTTGAAGTTATAAATGAACTTCAAATTTGAAACTTCCATTTCAAAGTCTATCTTTTTTTCTGAATTGAATACAAAATAATGAATATACCATTAGATTCTTTGATGTAACCACAAGTTTTTGGAGCACCATGGGAATGACCTTGTCCATTTTGAATATGCTCCCAGCTCAACTTTACGTCTGAAGTTTTGTACACTATCATAGTTTTGTTGTCCACACCTGGCAAATGTCTCCAAGCAGGCTGAAATATTGCTAATATATTTTAATAGTTCCATGTATTTTATTTTTACTCAATTTAAATAAATAGTTGTAAAATTTTCAACCTCTATGTGATATGTCTCTTCTGGAGTTGTAATACTGCCGGTCAAGACACCGTCGTCAATGTGAATTTGTGCATGTGATTGAACTTCCCCAAATACTCGGCCATGGAAGAAACTTTTATGATCTACCAACAAAAAATTTGAATTGTGAACAGATTTCAAAATTTTAGTGATTTCCTAGCTCAGATTATTTTAAAATGAATTTAAATACCTAAATGTATAGTTTTTTCATGTCCATCAGCATCAACTTCGTACGCTTTGAAGTTTGAATGTATTACTTCTTTTCGTGGCGTCAAAATAACTCTGAAATGCCTGAAATCAACAATCATAAAATTATTGTTATCATTGCTATGAATTCTACACTTTTTTTATTTAAAAAATTTGCAAATACCTTCCATGGCTATGAAATTCGACCTCGTTAATTTTATCAAACGGATGTTTACTTTCTTCCGTTCCTCGTTTGACAATTTTGTGCTCCAGCCGAGAAACATGCAAAGTTTCGTAATAATCTAAATTTCTCTGAAGAGAAACTGCAAACAAACAACAAGATCAGCCGAACAACAACTATTTTCATTTCAGGTTCGTTCACACAAATCATGATTATTTTACCTGATTTACTAACAAATAAAAAAACGAACAGCAAAAACATGTTCATTTTCGGAAACAATTTGTTACAATGTACTTGAATGTACTACAAAACATAATACTGTGATGTAAAATCGATGCTTTGTTTAAGATTGTCAGTCGCAAGTTTCGCAGCAACTTGCAAAAATGCACGGAAAAAGGCGGAAATTCGCAGGTTATGTGGTCAGTTGGTTAATTGATATGGTACATTGCCTTTCACATATAATTTTTTTCATTTTTAGCGCTATTTCAATCATTTTTAATGTAAAAATTATTATTCACAATACTGATCACGTGATCCACTGGACATTAATCACATAATCACACTATTAAATATTAATTAGTCACACACAGGGTTGCCAGATACACTGGCAACAGAAAAAAACTAAAAAGAGTCCGGATTCCCGAGAGGAGCCCAATCGGCGACTAATCGTCCAATCTGGCAACCCTGCGCTTTTGTTGCTTTGTTCGTCAACATGAAGAACTGGAACCAGGAGAAGTATCTTGGGTGGTGGGGACGGCCACAAATCCTTCCGTAGTTGAGGGGGGTGGCGGGAGGCGGGCGTACGCTTCAAATGTTTCCTTTCTCTTTTTAAAGCTGACGTCGTCTCGCTCGCTGATGTCGCCAGCGCCAGCTGTCATTCCTAATATTTTGTTTCGGTCGAGTTGTCAAATCACTTTGGCGAGCGGATTTTCGTATGTTAATAATGTTATTTAAAGTTTATTTAAATTTA
>JAPYZK010003353.1:0-12870 GCA_030522785.1 Platygaster equestris | reverse complement strand
GACATCGGTTCACTTCTTTCGCAGAAATCGAAAATTGGCTCCTAACTTGGATCACCTCAAAAGACGAGACATTTTTTCGAGATGGAATTCGAAAACTGCATGATAGGTGGGAAAAAGTAGTAACTAGCGATGGACGATACTATTATTAATCTTTTAATTCTTTTCATTTTGAAATAAATGCATTTTTGAACACAAAAAAACGGACCGAATTATTTTGTACTCCCAATAATACATGTTCTATAAAATGACTGATCATCAATAAAATTCCACGCTTCCCCCTGCCTGGACCGCCTGGGGCAGGTATAGCTTCGATCTTGTCTAGTGGTCGAGTTCGGCACTTATTAACATAATTTATGCGTACTTCTATCACATTTTTGGAAGACCGTTTCTACTGTTTACTATGTAATTACAATTCATTATCAACAATGTACTAAGAGCGACGCCTTTTCTTAGGGTTTTCATTAGGTTTGCTGTCTTCGGAACTACTATTATATTCTTCATTTATAATATATGTATTTCAATCATTTGTTCGAGTTCCTTAACTTCTTTGATCATATTATGCAACCTCAAAAAATATTAATTAAAAATTGCCCTCAGTACACTGGCAAGCACGAAATGAACTAATACTGAAATAATGCTGTCGAATCTAGTACACTACGAACGGTCTATTTAAAAGGTGATAGCTAGAAAGCATGTATAAATTATGCAAATGAGTGTCGAACTTGAACACTCGAAGTTATTATACCTGCGTCTCAGATCATTTTATAGAAATTGTAGCATAAGTAAATATTCGTTTTTTGACAACTTTTATTGCAAAAACCGATTTCTGAACTCCGAAAACATGATACGTCTTTTTTCATTTTTAAAAAACGGACGAAAGCTCTCGAAGTTACATTTTTATTTTTTGAAAAACGTACTTAATTAATTTCGAAAAAACGAGAGCCGATCAGATAAAATCCTTTCGGGAATATGTTCCAGGGGCCATTTACTACCCTTTTCGGCTGTTAAATTCCCTGCCCGAAAAAATGATTCAAATTTTGTTGTACAGTGTAGTTAGTGTAAAATACGAAGGTCCAATTTTTTGGTAAGTGAGGATAGCAGAGCGGGGAAATGGACGAGTCCGAGCCCTAGGTACAAACTCATGGGTCACTGGAAAACGAGCGACATGCAGTTAGGTTGTTTTTGCCCGTATGATTCGGTTTCAGCGACGATAAACGAAAGTTGGATTCTTCTTAATTTTTGAGCAACACTTCAGTGACGACACTCTAGTCCCTTGTAGATGGGCATATTTTCATGATTATTGTAGAATTTGATATGTAATATTATTCCTACATTTTATGTTACATTAATTGATGAAAAATCGTTCTTGGAATATTTCATATATAGCAATATAACAAAATTCATGTGAAAGTTGTATTCGTGAATTTGACGAATAAGATTAATTTATCCACTGAATACATCAATTCGATAATAGATGATGATTAGAGTGATTGAAAATAACAACTGTTTGTATTGAATTGCTGAATTATGATATCATTCATTTTTTTAAGCACACGGAAAAAACGTTATGGTTGCCTGAACCATATAAATAGTAATATTTTCGCCAACTATATATGCAGTTCGTATAACCATACATATAGTCGTACCAACCATGGATATGGTCGTGCCAGTCATAGGTATGGTTATACGAACCATATATTATAATATAATATGATTGTACTAAACAGAGATATGGTCGTGCCAGTCATAGGTATGGTTATACGAACCATACATTATATGATTGTACCAAACAGAGATATGGTCGTACCAACCATATATTATATGATTGTACCAAAAACAGAGATATGGTCGTACCAACCAGAGACGTAGTTGTAACGGCCACAGATATAGTTGGCATATAGAGGTCATGATGTAATTACATAAGGTGTGTTCCCACCGAGGACTCATTTTCATGCGTACTGAGCACACATGCGCACAGCTGCTTACTCCCAAATTCCGCCATGTTGATTCAATGCCTCATAAATGACACATGTTTAAAAGTTTCGCTCCATTCTTCCTATTGGCTTTTGGGTTAAAATGGCGGCATTTGGGAGTTATCGTGATAGGTCCATTCTCCATGGTCGCCATGATGGATGTGTCGTAACACATCTTGTGTAGTTACATCATGGGTTGAAGCAATCATACTGTTCAACGCTAAAGGTGAACTAACATGATGCGATAACAAAATGCAGAGCAAACAGCAGTACACATACTTGTATCAGTATCTCTGCAGAAAGTGCGGAATCACCACGATTTCCCGTAAAGCGACGAGGTAACGATAAAAGTGACCCTCTCCTTCCAGGCATCCCCATGACCCTGCACGCGGTGCGGCCCCAACACCGCGAGAGTCAGCGGAACAGCACCGGCAACTTCAACTACGCGTTCACCAGGAAGCCCAGCACCAGCGGGGCCCGTGGCCCGGTCACGTCGTCCTCGAAAGCAGGTGCGGCAAGAGCCGCCGCCATCTTGCTGCTATCGTGCCACCAACAAGCGATCAAAGGCGACGCGAAACATCGGAACGCCATTGTCGACGTTGCCGAGCGATCGACCGACGGCCTGGGTAGACCAGAACGATCTTTCGTTGTCTGTTCCTTGTCTGTGTCTTTGGTCTACGGCTTCTGATCTTCTCTGCTAACGCCATTCATGCTCTCGATGTTGTCCCTCGCTGTTGCCCTTCATTTCGTATAGCTTCCGACACTTTCCGGTATCCTTTCGCCGGAAAATGGACGGGAACGGCTTTTGAGTGTATTTCTAGTATATCGAACTCAGAATAAATAATATTCAATATTCCGTTCGTGATGGTCCTTCGAGCCGGATAACTCATCCGGCTGGAAGGACCAACATTTTTGTTGAGGTGATTTATGGTGGGGACTGGAACAGCAAGATGGCAGTGGTTTCTTCTGACCTTTGTAGTTTGTAAAAATGTTGAGTGAGCAAGGTACAGTATTTTGTGTATCAGCACTGTCTATTCTTGCATGCGATCTTAAAGCTTCATAAAACGTAAAAGACACACGATTAAAATTGTATGATATAAAACAAACTTGATAAATAACTTAGGAGGTTATATATTGTTCTGTCGTCAATGTAAGCTTCAAGTATTTATGTGTGAAATACATCTAGAAATTTGACCTTCCCCAACAGGATCGCGTAGACCGAGTATGGTGTCGCTGCACAGCTCAACGTCTTCCGCTAAAAGTTACAGTGCCCAAAGACTCGAGCGCGAGAGGACGGAGAAAGAGCAGAGACTGATGATTCGAGAGCTGAAAATCGCGAAAAAACGCGAGCAGCATGGGCCATCGCCAAGTCCGAAAACTCCGCGATCCATGGATGGACTTTCGCCGGAAGAGAAAAACGACGTTCTTTTCGAAGAGGTTAGTGTGGAGAGGTTGGGTTTTGGTGGTGCATCTGTAGAATTTTGCGAAATCTTTCAGCAGTTGCCAACGAATTTCAAAAGTGTGGAACCAGCGACGACAGCGACCAAAACATCGATCGCTGTGACCTCCGAAGTGATAACGGTCGCTACGACGCCCCTTTTTGATAAGGAAAGCGTCCCTTGTACTTCGACTGATCTTCGGAAATCGTAACGTACAGTGATGAATTTTAAAAGGAGTTGCTTGAAAGTGAATTGAAAATGGTCTTGTTACGACCAATCGGAAGAAAATGATGAATGATTCGTATTTTGTTTATTTTGGTTTCTTTACGTTCTTACGGTAATTTTTTATGTAGTTACTGTTGACGGTTAGAAAATATTCCGAAAACGACTTGTAAATAACGTAGGATGTCGATGTAACGTGAAGTCCCATTAGATTGTTTCATTCGCCAATGCGTGCCTGATTTTGTAAGCGATCCGCGAGTATTAGTATTTTGCAGAGATCCTAGTCAACGATTTTCTATGTTTCCGATAATTTTATTGCAGAACGCGCGAATATTTTCTATAGTTTTTCCATGGTGCCCAGTAAACCAGGACGTCATTGTGACGTCACAGTGACGTAATTTTTGACGTCACTGTGACGTCAAAACGGCTGCTTTTGGTGACGTCACGTCGAAAAATTTCAACTATCAATCAAAAAATTCATAACCAGCGTTTACATGCATTTCTCGTGATAATATTTTGGTTTCAGATTTTCATAGTATTCGGATATGATGTTACAGTTACGTTACCGTGACGTCTACGGTGACGTGATGACTTCACTGTGACGTCACATCGGAATACTACGGAAATCCAAGTCCAAAATATAATTACGAGAAATTCATGTAAACGCTTATTCTGAGTTTTTGGATTGATTGTCAAAATTTTCCAACGTGGCGTCACTGTGACGTCATAGTGATATTGTGGCGTCACAGTAACGTTACAGTGACATCACCAAAGGCAGTTGATTTGATGTAAAACTGACATCACAAATAACGTCACTGTGACATTACATTGACGTCTCTAGTTTACTGGATGTCATGACGATTTTCCTGTTTGATTACTTTACTAGATTGAGATTTTATGGAATTGAAGATAAATAATTTTTGACGTTTATACTGAGGACAAACCAATTTTGACAGCAAAATGACCTTATAAAAGATTTGGACACATGCAATTGAATAATATACGATCCGCATTGTTGTTTGAAATAGGCCTGCTGCTTGAATTATATGAATATTTTGTGGACGTAGACAATCCCTTGACAATGGAAACTGATTTTTAAAATTTTTTCTACTTTACATCGAGAAAAAATGGCGGAAGTCCAGCGTGAATCATCAGATTACAACATTTCGCTGTACAGAAAGAATGACAGTTGTTTTTAAATTTGAAAAAAAAAAAATGCTTGGAAAAGCTTGTTTACCTGAAGTCGAATTATGTGATATACGTGACTCAGATAATAATTTCGGCTCGTTTGAATTAAAAATGTAATACGATGATGTTCTACGCCATACTGGATCAATGTAATCAAGAAATAACATCGATGTTGCTAACATTTTGGATGTTTATTGTAAGATTGTTGTCGTTAGAAAAATTAAACTTTTATACCAAAAAAGGTAGTGCTTTTGTGGAACCTAGATTTTTTAAAATAATCCAAACATGGATTGTATATGGAAAATTTGTATTTTGTATTGACAGTTTCGGGTGTTTCCAGAGTGGAAAGTCTAGTCGTAAACGTTTCCATAAGCGCTTCAATAAATTAAAGCTAGACGCAAGTCATGGCTGAACTTCGAAATGACTTTGATATGACTTCCTAACGGTCGTGACTCGATTGTGGCGATCGAGTTTCACTCGAGTAGCTGATTTTGCTTGTTTCTTGAAAAAAAATTACGAAATTATGCATTAATTTTGATGCAGTCTTTTAAACGTTGTTTAGAATCAATTTTTATCAGCTATATTTACTGAAAAATAAGATATATTGACAATAATCAAATATACCTTATAAAATATATTATATTAATAATGTATATAATTCACTATAGTAATAATACATATTCACTGTAAAATAATATATTGACTGAGAGAAAGTTGATCAACACGAATAACACTGATATTTTGGCAACAAAATTACAACTTGATCAGAACTCGATCAAAACTCGATCACCGCGATCGAGTTCCACTCGAGTTTAAATCGAGTAGCTGATTTTGCTTATTTCTTGCAAAAAAAATACGGAATTATGCATTAATTTTGATGCAAAGTCTTTTGGATGTTGTTTAGAATCCAAATTTTTCAGCTATATTTACTAAAGAATAAGGTATATTGACAGTAATAAAATATACCTTATAAAATATATTGCGTCAATAATATATACAATTTATTATAGTAATAATACATATTCACTGTAAAATAATATACTGACTGAAAGAAAGTTAATTAACACGATTAACGCTGATATTCCGGCAACAAAATTACAACTCGATCAAAGCTCGATCACCACGATCGAGTTCCACTCGAGTTTTACTCGAGTCACAACCGTCAGGATATATCCTGATTCCACGTTCTCACCATCTGTTCAAACGCAAACTCAAAAAATCCCTGACAACCTACATTTATTCCAAAACCCAATTATACAACCCCCCTCCCTTCCCCCAAAAATTCAAACCCCCTCAATCAACTTCTTCAATCGTCGGTCCCCCAGCGTTCGCGCCAGCGCCGCCCTGGTACAGCTTCGTAACAACCGGCTTGCACACCTCCTCCAGCTCCTTCTGCTTATGCAAAAACTCCTCCTTATCCGCCAGCTGATTCGAATCCAGCCACCCGATGACCTCGTTGCACTTATCCAAGACCCTCTGCCTATCCCCAGAATCTATTTTCTCTTTGATCTTCTCGTCCTCGACCGTATTCTTCATATTAAAACAGTACGACTCGAGCGCGTTCTTAGCCGCGACATTCTCCCTTTGCTTCTCGTCCTCATTCTTATACTTCTCCGCCTCGTTCACCATCCTCTCAATATCCTCTTTCGACAGTCTCCCCTTATCATTCGTAATCGTGATCTTGTTAACTTTCTGGGTCGACTTATCGATCGCCGAAACGTTCAGAATCCCATTAGCGTCGATATCAAACGTAACCTCAATCTGGGGCACGCCACGTGGCGCGGGGGGAATCCCCGTCAGTTCGAATTTCCCCAAAATGTTGTTGTCCCTCGTCATGGCGCGTTCCCCCTCATAAACCTGGATCAGCACCCCAGGTTGGTTATCGGAATAAGTCGTAAAAGTCTGCGTTTGCTTCGTGGGGATCGTCGTGTTCCGTTTGATCAGCGTCGTCATGACGCCCCCGGCTGTCTCGATACCCAGGGACAACGGGGTGACGTCCAACAGAAGAAGGTCCTGGACGGCTTCGGACTTGTCCCCGTGGAGAATGGCGGCTTGCACCGCCGCCCCATAAGCAACAGCTTCATCCGGATTGATCGACTTGTTGAGCTCCTTGCCGTTGAAGAAGTCCTGCAGGAGCTTCTGGATCTTCGGGATCCGGGTGGAGCCCCCGACGAGGACGATGCTGTTGATCTGGGGCTTGTCCATTTTGGCGTCGCGGAGCGCTTTTTCCACGGGTTCCAGGGTCCCGCGGAAGAGGTCGGAGCAGAGCTCCTCGAATCGGGCCCGGGTGATGGAGGTGTAGAAGTCTATGCCTTCGCACAGGGAATCGATCTCTATGTTGGCCTGGGTGGAGGAGCTCAGGGTCCGCTTGGCGCGTTCGCAGGCGGTTCTGAGGCGCCTCACGGCCCTCTTGTTGGGCATCAGGTCTTTCTTGTACTTCCTTTGGAACTCCTGCGTGAAATGGTTGACCATGCGGTTGTCGAAGTCTTCCCCGCCGAGGTGGGTGTCACCGGCGGTTGACTTGACCTCGAAAATCCCGTCTTCTATGGTTAGGATGGAAACGTCGAAGGTCCCGCCGCCCAGGTCGAAGATGAGGACGTTTTTCTCGCCGGAGGCTTTTTTGTCGAGGCCGTAGGCTATGGCGGCGGCCGTGGGTTCGTTGATGATGCGGAGGACGTTGAGGCCGGAAATGGCGCCGGCGTCTTTGGTGGCTTGGCGCTGGGAGTCGTTGAAGTAAGCTGGGACGGTGATTACGGCGTTGGTTATGGTTTTTCCGAGGTAGGCTTCCGCGGTTTCCTTCATTTTGATGAGCACCATGGAGGAGATTTCTTCGGGGAAGAAAGTTTTGGTTTCGCCCTTGTGCTGTATTTGGATTTTCGGCTTGCCGTTGTCGCTGACGACCTTGAAGGGCCAATGTTTTATGTCGCTTTGGACGGTGGCGTCGTCGATTTTGCGACCGATAAGGCGTTTTGCGTCTGTGGGTGAGAAGGTGCGTTGGGAAGTATTTTTGGAGGATGAATCGAGAGTGGTTCGTATTTATGAACTGGGTTTGTTGAATGTGTAATGATTTTTTTACTTTTTGAAAGAAAGGGGAATGAAAAACGGTTTGTTTTTTGTGTCGTGCATTATTTTTGAAATAGTTTGGAGTTGTTTTTGTGAATGGGAAATCGTTTGGAGAACACGTTTGGGCGTGGGAAGGACTGGTATTGCGGTGATTTCAGTCGTGAAGAGTCAACTTACCGAAAATGGTGTTGTAGGGGTTCATGGCGACTTGGTTTTTTGCGGCGTCGCCGATCAATCTTTCCGTGTCGGTGAACGCGACGTAGCTGGGTGTTGTCCTGTTTCCTTGGTCGTTCGCTATGATCTCGACTTTTCCATGTTGGAAGACGCCGACACACGAGTAGGTCGTGCCGAGGTCAATGCCGATCGCTGGTGTGCTCATTTTGTGGCTTGAGGTCGAGCTTTGGGTACGTGGGGCTGTTGAATTTGGGTGCCTGGAAAGGGAGACATTTTTTTTGTTGGGGATGTACTGGTTTTGCACGTGTTTTGTGGAAGGTTACGAGACTTTTATTTATTTTTTCTTTTCATTAAATTAAAAATTTTTATGATAAAAAGAAGTTCTTGGACAATTTGGTTAGAATTTCACGTTTTTCGGAGAAGTTGAAAATTCAGATTTTGATAAATTTGGCGATGTTGAGGATTTCGATGAATTAGGATTTTTGGGGTTTTACGAAAATTCGTGAAATTGGAGTTTTTGAAGGAAATTTTGAACAATTTTGGAGTTTTTTGGATGATTGCAATATTTTGACTTTTTTGCGAATTTGAAAATAATGGATTCTCTAAAAAATTTGAAGTTGCGAAGTTTTTTCAGTTTCATGTGAGATTGTTAGTTTTGGGTAACATTCGAAATTGTTAGGTTTTTTGAAAAATGTAAAAATTTCAATTTTTTCATAAGTATTGAGCAGTTTGGGGTTTTGAAATTTGTGGTTTGTTAGGACTTTTGAAAATTGTTGGACATTTGGTCAAATTTGCAAAAATTTGGGAGAGTTAGATCATTCGGTATTTTGCATTTTTTGTGATGTTTATGGAAAATAGGCTGATTGTGGATGATATGAAAATTTCGTGAGTATTTTTAAATCATTTCATGGTGCTTAGGAAATTTTAATGGGCGTTTCGAAAAAAACGGCGCAAACTGACGAGAATTTGAATTAAGTATTGTTTTTGGGACTTTTATATTTGATTGTTAATTATTTTTTTGAATATAAAGTAATTGATTGAAAATTTTTATCGATACGTTCAATGATTGTGAGCATTTTTCAACTATGGGTATAGTTTTTAGAAATTTGTCGAATTCAAAGACCATTTTTAGAATTTTTGATTATTTTTAATTTTACCCGAATTCCTAAAATTGTGCATCTTTCATTTAAAAAACATTCTACTGGGAAATTTCCGAAATTTTTGCATATATTTCGAAAATTTTCGTTTACACAGAAAAATTTGTCGACATTTTAGATTATAATTCAAGATGATTTTCATACACACTCCTACATTTTTTTGAGAATTAATAGACTATTATTCGAATAATTTTTCAACATTCAAAATCGTTCGTAACTAATAAACTCGTGAAATTCATTCATAAAACTTTTCAGAATTTTTTTTTCTTCTTCTCGAAGTATAATGAAAGAAATTAAGTCGACTCAATTTTCTAAAATTTCCGAAGATTTACGAAGCTGAAAATTTTTATAGAAATTTTCAAAAATGGCCAATAATTTTTGGATTTTTCGTAAGATGTTGAGAACTTCCAAATTTTCTTGTACTTCGAAAATTTCAAAATAAAAAGTACAAAAATTACTTGTCAGTAAAAATGTCGAGAAATTCCCAAGAGAATTGGTTTATGGCGTTTCAGAAGTTCGGTCAATTTTACGAGGGTTCAAACCCTAATAAATACGTAAATTAAGTTTCAATAAAAGCCGAAAATCAACCCTCTCTATGAAAAATTGATCGCAATTTACACGAAGTTCGGTCATATTTCGTCCAACAAATTCCGCGCATTTACGCTCCAAGTTCTATATTCGTCCAGGTATTTTTAATCGCGTTACGCACGGCACGCCCGCGCAATTCACGTTCGATTTGCCTTGCTTGCAACTACAAAAATAGTCCCGATCATACATTAAAATCATTCTACGCAAGCGCAAGCGGCCATATCTTTTATTTTGACAAAGATCTGCACAATAATCACTTTCCCTTTTCTTTTTCATTATGGGAATTGATCATCTTAAAAAAAATGGCGGACAATTTTTAAATCGTGAAACATCGAAAATTTTTATTAAACTCACAGTGATAAAAGAATGATACGCAATAGCTGACCAAATCATAAATTAATTCGTGAGAGGTAAAAAAAGTTCCTTTTTTCGTATTACTTTTTGAATGTTCATCACGTTCGTATATTCTGTTTCGATGATTTTGTACTCACTTTCAGTCAACTTTTCTCGCGAAATGCACAAGTAATCGTTTCAAGATATGAACTCCACAATTGCAAAACGCGATTCTGAAGCTCCGCGACGCTTGCGCTTGCTTTATAATGAAACGCTCACTTCGAGATCGAACCACGTGATCGTGAAAAGAACCGGCGCGCGAGAGGAACTTTCCGGGATTTCAATGTTCTATTTTCGAAAAATATACAAGCGCATTGTTGACAATGTCATATTTCCGTGCATCGAATGATTCATCAACCACGGACGTTCAGGAATGAAATTTATATGAAATAGTACATTACTATACAAGCGGGGTAGGTCGATTTTTGCAAAACGAATTTTTTGCAAAACGAATTTTGCAATATCGACTCTTTCCCGGCTTGTGCAGTACTGTATTTTACCCGATTTTAATCTCAAAGACTCTTTTTATGTACCACTTTGACGTTATGAACGGGTAAATGTTTTTTAATTTCGTTTCATGTTGGATGGATACCACCCTAGGGTCCGGAAAACCGCTCTGGTTTAAGAACCAGAGCGGTTTTCACTATAGCCTAGTATATCTATATACATGAAAGAGTCTTATATATAGATATACTAGGCTATTATAATAAGGTTGAAACCGCTCTGGTTTTTAAAACCAGAGCGGTTTCCTGGACGATAGGGCAACAGATACCAACTGGATAATGTAATTTTATGCGTATACGAAAGACAACGAAATTAAGACCGCGTTACAGTAACTGCGGCAATCGTAGCTGTTTTTATCCATATTCTGCTCTGTACATCACGATATGTACACTAAACTCACTGTACGAGACATTTTTATTTATCTTACGCATTCATCAATTGTCAAATCAGAGTGAAAAATGAAAAACAAAGGCAATGCAGTGCGAAAATGTTGCTTCGAAGAAAAATGATAAACTTATATGTCCATGTCGCACATGACTTTTGAAGTCGTATGGCACGAAAATATAATGACACCACTCAACCGATAATTACGTAAAAGTAGATTTTCCCCGATCGCAGAGAGCACTATAATATCCTCCGAATAATCGTGCACCTCACTTCTTGATTTTAGTAGCTTTGGAATACACTGGTTTTTGGCCCGATAAATTGTCCTTCCAATTCGTGTCAAGTCCGTATCCGTGTGCTCAGAACCGCCCAATTTCAATTTCCGCCCTAATTATTTTTCTTGGCCTTCTAGAAAAGCCACGATCCTGGGCTGTTTTTCTTTTGGCCACATTAATTGTCTGTCTTGAAGCAAATATCCAAATGGACGTTCATGTGGTCAATCCATCTGTCCATCAAGAAATTTTCTCATCTGGATATCAATAACTTTCGGAATCATAAAATGGAAACGTGGGAACCACCTTAAAACTCGTACCTCGAAACTTCTGACAATCGCAAAGGTAAGAAAAGGGAAGGGAACATCTTAATAGACCAAAAAGTCAATCTATTGGGACTTTCTCCAAAAAAAGTTTTGTGTAGTCGCATTTCGGTGAACGAAAGCAAGAACCTACAACTGAACAAGTAAAAACACACTCGAAAATTCAACAAGAAAACATTTTATTTGTACAACCTCCATACAAAATTTATCGCTAACTGTACACGGACCCCCGGAAATGTTGAAAAAGGTCGCTTGCCAGCGTCGGCCCCTAAGGAAAAATCCAAAAACTTTGTGCGTCAAACCTTGGTCAAGGTTAAATTCGGATCACACGTTAGAAAAATAAGTCTGGTAAAGCATGCCCATCGCCGAAGTCGCGAACATCGCGAAGCAGCTCCACCACGTGGCCAATCCAAGGACTCCCCTCGAAACTTCAGTCGTGAAAACCTGTTCAGAAGTCAGGAAATAGTTCGTCTGAGCCGATCGGCCATTATTTTTCGGCGCAATTAATAGTGACATTAAAAATGTAAAAAAAATGATTCTATTTCATCTGACACTCACTTGTTGTAAAGAACTCAACGCGAACTGCAAATCCTGCGCGGTTTGAACGACAGTTTTCCCTTCTTCCGAGGACGTTTCAGGCGAAAATTGTGGAACTTCGTTCGCTGGACATTCTCCAATGGAAGAGTCTTTCAGAAAACCATCCCACGAGTATGCGCCTGGATTGTAATAGTATATTGTGCGACTAGTGGGAGAAAGAGAAGATTCCTGGAGCGTGGAGATTGCCTCACGAGCGTAGCGAGTGTGGCAACACGCGAGTGGAATCTCCTCTTTCGACTAATAGTCGCACACAATATATTATTCAACAACCGCGATAAAAATGTGATTTCATGGCCCTGCTAAGAGATTAAGAAATAATGGGTTACCTGATTGATTGACGCCACAATCGCCCTTAGAGCTTTGCTACGTACTTTAGGGAGTTGAAAACTAATTATCTCTTTCGTTGTTTTGATTGTCATCGGAATTGATTATGACTGTATTCGACACTTTTGTAATTTTGAGGTTAGGGTTGGGGAGTTTGATGTTTCGATAGTTGTCGAGTCACTCGTCCGCCATCTTGTTTCCATTATCCGTGCGTAAACGGTCGCTAAACTGAGCGTGAGTGAGTAAATAGCTATAGGTCGTTAAGATGA
>JAPYZK010003352.1:0-24757 GCA_030522785.1 Platygaster equestris | reverse complement strand
AGAAATGTTGAGAATTTTGAGAATTTTCGGAAATTTTGGAAATTCTGAAAAATGTGTGGAGTTTATCAAAGTTTCTTAAAATGTCGAAATTTTTATAGTGTTTGAAAAATTTCCAAAACTCGTGTGGAAATATCTAGCGCACACTTATTCCGCACTGCTATACTATATCAATGAAAAATGCTATTTGGCGCCCACGTTTCGTGCATGAAAAAAGGCCATCTTTGTGCATGTGTAAAAAAAACATGTTTTAAGAGACAAATTTTTATATCCGACAAATTAATAATCGAATAATTCAGTAATTCGAACTTTTTTATTCATAACTTCATAAGTTAGAAAATGCAAAATTCAATACTACATTACCAACCGATTCACCAACTGAGCATTGTACAATCATGTATGTCTCATGATTTATACATAATGCTACGATGATGGTACAAAAATGGACCAATTCGACGATGGAGCAAACACACATGTGTAAATGATTGCGACCTTGACAGATTTCTCCAATATGTCCGATACTTTGGAAAGTGCTTCATTGTAAAAGCATGTATGATTTATGTACAATCATGATTCATACATAATAATTGTATAATAATGCGGTCACAGTTGATACAAATCATTATACAGTATTACAATCAGTATAATATCAAATTCTCTAGATGGTACGACCATTGCTAATACATTGCTATATATGCATGCCCATCCCCTGCGAAAATTTCCCTGAACTTAAGAGTTATTTCGACGACTTAAGGTAGTACTGCCGCGTGAGAAATAACTGACAGATCTGCTCCAAACTCTGCAATAATACGAAATATATATATAAAAAAAAAAAAATTCATTGTGCTCTTATGAAAATCACATCATTTTCTCGTATAAAATAAAAAGTGACTGACAGAAAATTTTGAAAATTTGCAGGAATTTTATTTATCGTATATTCCACCACTGTGTGAAATTTCGAAACGATTGACTACTTATTTATAGTGGAAAATATATTTTTATATATTTTTCATCGCGTTTACGCTGGCCTACGTCGTTTACACAACTTGCCTACGCTGGCCTTCTTTGTTTACACAACTTGTCTGCGCTGGTCTATACTGACAGCTGATGTTGCGGCTAACTTCACGTTATTCTCGTCCGGCAGTACTACTTTAACTTAACCCTCGTAAGTAGCAGTGAGAGAGAATGAGATACAATGGTTCTCAATTCTCTCCCGTTTCGTACTCATTCTCTCTTTTTCGTTTTTGAACTAAAATTAATTGTTTTTCGACTTGAAAAAAATCGAAAAATTATTTTATTAACTGTCATAAATCATGCTCGGTCATCAAAATATGCTAATTTTGTGATTTATTTAAATATTTATGATTTTAACTGATTATAAATATTCAAATTTATTGCGAAATTGACATATTTGAATGATTAAATATGATAAATGATCATTGATAAAATATTATTATATTAAATATTATTATATTATTTTTCTGGTCGAAAAATGAGTTATTATGGTCAAAAAACGAAAAAGAGAGAATGAGTACGAAATGGGAGAGAACTGAGAACCATGCGATCTCATTCTCTCTCACCGCGACTTACAAGGGAAGGATTAACCCTCGACTTTTACGCTTAGAAATTGAATATGGTCATCTAGAATAGTCTAAGTAGTATGAGGGTCATTCCATATCAGATTTGGAACTAAAATTTCAATTTCGACGAAAATTTTTTCTCGCATTCTCCAGAGGAAAATAATACGAATTTTTTTATTTTGATATTTTTTATTATTTTTAACTCAACATTATTTAAGCTTTTGAAATTTTGAGAATCGAACATTTTTCAATCACTTGTAACTCGTGAACTATTCAATTCAGGTGAAAATTTCCAGAGTAATGAAAGTTTGCATTGTTGTACGTAGCAAAATTATTTATTCCTTCTTCCCTCAATTCGCGCCGCGTTATAAAGTCCGCGCACTACGTTACAAAAGAAAAGAATTAAAAGAAGCGCGCTTGATGCGCGAACCTGCGCGGCCGGCCGAATTCGTGGAAGCTCGACGCTAGAGGAATATCGACGCGGTGCTTCCGCACGCGAATAGTAGTGCGGAAGGTTTACTTGACACGAATTTTTGGTGAAAAAACGCTTTCTGTAGCCACTTGGTGTCTAGAACTCAGACAACTCGTTGTCAGGATAGGTTGGTCGAATTTTTGTTGGGATCGCATCGGCGAACTTCCGTTTCGCTTTGTATTTTCCATCATTGGAAACCCGTTTGTGTACTACACAAATGTGAAGGCTACACAATGTGTAGCCTTCAATCGGCCCCGGGTTAACCCTTTTACCCGTTTGTAGCCTCGAATCGGCTCCGGGCTGACCCAAGCACTCGTTAGTAGCCTTTAATCGGCTCCGGGAAAATCCTACCGCCCGTTTGCAGCCTCTAATCGGCTCCAAGCCTCAAGGGTCTTATCATCCGCCTATGAAAACGTCGTGGGAATAATCAACGCTCCGTGGGGTCGTCACCAACGACGTTTAAATAAATATTACTACTTATTTAATATTAAGGACATAAATTTAACTCTGTATTCAATAAAATTTTGTGTGTGTGTAAAAATTAAACTAAGAGTTGTCAAATATCCCCAAACTTCCTAGTTGTTCATGTTACCAATTCGACGTGTGACAGTATTTTATATGAGCTTATCGAAAAAAAATTTTTCAATAATTGTTTCTGATTTTTTATTAGTTTTTCTGGAATTGTTATAAACAAATGAAATTTTTTCAAAGTTGGACTTTTTTTTCAGTGAATATTAATGATCATATTGGGAAGATGGTGTAAAAATTTCGGAGTGGATCTCGCAGTAGTTCACGAGATATTTAAATTATAGGAGGGCGCCTGCTATGAAGTTGCCTCGCTCTGGGCAGCGCGCGTCAGGACTTCAGCGTTCGAGAACACGTAATGACTGGTTTTTCCCATAATACCTGTTTTTCTTGGGTTTTACACTGTGTTTTCGCACAAAAGGGAAAAATTTAGCAAAGAAGCACAAAAAGTCGATTCTTACGTAATTTTGCAACATTGTGAAGAAAATATATGAAAAACAAATATTAGAAAATACAAGCGTTAGCAAAAATATAGAAATATATTGCGAAAGGAATTCATTTAACAAATAAGTACATTGCAAAAACAATATAATTGCAATTCACTTCAAATCGATCTGAATGAGTACTAATGATTGTACGTCAATTTTTTGCGAATAAAAAAATATTCCAAAGGGAAAGTGAAAAATCGACATTAACGTTCTATGTAATATACGTACTTTTGAACCGAACCATGCAGGGGCGGGGGGGGGGGGCGCGACGCGCGTGGGGGGCATAGCCCCTTTAGAAATTAATACTTTTCGTCGGGTAATTATCTGCATGACCATATAATTATATAATTTGGTTGTAACTACCAAGTTTCCATATAGCTTTATCATTCGGATATAATGCATGGTAATACCATTTCGATTTTTTTCAGCTGGGATCTGTTGTCCTTTTATGTTCAAGTTTTATTGCGCAAAGTCACTGGCGTGTGCTTCGTCGTTTTTTATCTTTTGAGTATAATATTCGCTAATTTTGTAAGTGAACCAATCAATAGCAGCTTGCAATCCTTCCATTGTGAGCGCGTTCGTAGCTTGGATGTGCCATGGCTTATTTTTAATATTCTCGAGTCCAAGCGCTGAGGCCAGTTTCACGGTCGTCAGTGAATCAGGTAAATCCATTTTGTTTGCCAAAAAAAGAATGGGGATTCTCCTCCCTAAATATAAAATAATTTTATGAATTTTGCGGGAATAAGTGAGTTGAGTGCAGTTTTCGTTAGGATTGGATAGGAAGTAAAAAGAATTTCATGATTAATCCTGAATGTGTCAAATATATATAATTTTATGAAGAAATTTACCAATTTGTGAATGATTTAATGCTTTCCAACCAATTTTCGATGTGTTCTGTAGACTTGTATAAATGTGGAACGATTTTGAAAAATTCATTCAGATATATAATCTTTAATAATTTCTGGGAGCTGTCAGAAATACGATAATTTCGAATGGAACTTCGCAAATTTTTGGCTTCTTCAAATTTTGAATCTAAGTTGCGGTGAGAGAGAATGAGATCGATTGATTCGCAGTTCTCTTCCTTTTTCGTTTTTTTACCAAAATAACTTGTTTTTCCACTGCAAAAATTATAACAGATTATTTTAACAACCTCTGTGAATCATATTCAGTCATTTTAACATGATAATTCCGCGAAAATTGAAGTTTCATGAAAATTATGCAAAGTTATAAATATGTAATTAAATCAAGAAATTAGCATAATATGCTAATTTCTTATTCAGTCATCAAAATATTATTTTGATGACTGAATAAGATTAGTGGAAGGTAATTAAATGATTTGCTGATCATTTTTAAGTTGAAAAATGATCAATTTAAGTCAAAAAACGGAAAAGAGAAATTGAGTACATAGCGGGAGAAAACTGAGAACCATTCGATTTTATTCTCTCTCGCCACTACTTATGGAGGCAAGTTCTATATAATTGAAAGGTTGAGAGTAAAAACAAGTAAGAGACGGATAGATGTAAAATTTCACGTTTTCTGTCTACTTTTTTGATTTATACTCTCAACCTGTCAATTATAGCCCTTACGGAAATTCCCCTCAACTGAAGGGTTATTTCGACCACTTAACTTGAAGGTTAACCCTCAATATTCAGGGTGAGCCCTCAACTTTCAGGGTTAACTTTTCAGTTTGGTAGTTAAAATAACCCCGAAAGTTGAGGGTCAACTCTCAAGTTGAGGGGAATTCCCGTAAGGGAGGATTCGCCAGATTTTGAATATATGTAAGATGATAATTATATGCGATTAGCTTAATTCAGATATAAACATTTGTGAATTCGAGAATGTATATCATAGATTCGTCAAATTATGAAATAATATGCACATGAAAATTTTTAATTCACTTTCATTTCAAAGTTTTGAAAACTTCGGGTGTGGGGCGTTGTGGGGGGCGGTGTGGGGGGCGGGGGGCGTTGAGGTGGGGTGGAGTGGGTGGTGGGGGGGGGGGGGGGGGGGGGTCGAGCAGAGTGT
Source organism: Platygaster equestris (assembly GCA_030522785.1). Classification (NCBI taxonomy): domain Eukaryota; kingdom Metazoa; phylum Arthropoda; class Insecta; order Hymenoptera; family Platygastridae; genus Platygaster; species Platygaster equestris. Next base: position 19,670 of record JAPYZK010003352.1, on the reverse strand, counting down.
AACGTAACAATTATTATATGTATTCATTTTTTGTCACTTATCGACATAATTCATTGGATTGTAAAAGGTTACTAGAATAATTCTAAAAATCTTTGTATTACTGTGCTGTGTTTATTTTGCATACTATTCTGAAATACAAAAAAAATTTTGTGAAGTATGACGATTTGATATTTTCTCACTGCGTTACGTTACTCCTTTGGGGGTGGGGTGGGGGGGGGGGGGGGCGAGCCGATGTGACAGTTTGTAACATGGGGGGGGGGGGGTCAAAAAATACTGAAAATTGCATTACGTAATCTATGGACGGCCCCTAACTTCTGAAGTCGAATATACAGTATTTAAATTTCCGAACTTACTAAGTTACGAATTAAAGTTGAAAAATGTTGCACATCCTGAATTTTGGAATTCATATATTTCAGATTTTTTCATTTTAAAATTCTACTTCTAGAAAGAGGAGGCAGCGGAATTAGAAAAAAATTGTTGTTGATGTCAGTAATCTCTGATGGTCTCCTAACTTCGGTTCTTCTTTTAAACTTTCAAAAATACCCAAACGAACAAGGTCGAATGAACTGCAATAAAAAATGTGTACCAGCTATATCAGGATGTTGCAGCAACATATCTAATTCTTCTTTCACTACAACCAATCTGAGCCGGTCACTGCTGTCAATAACGAAGATTATTCCATGAGAGTTCCTGTACTGATGTTCCCATAAATACCTATAACGATCGTTCCCTGACATGTCATAAGCCGTGAAACCGATATTTTTATCTATGGAGAACAAAATTATCCAATTTGGTGTAATAGAACTATAAAACATACACTGTGCGCGCAGTGTATGTTCTGTTTTATGTCAAGCAGCGCGATAACTTTGATTTTTGCAAGAACTTATCATTTCAGCCCCTCATAAAGTCTGTCTCATTTTACAAGATTCACAATTCTCATAAAGTTAATACTGCATTCATTATTTGACTGAATTAAAGGCATAGTGATAACACTTAAAAACAAAATTGTCAGCTAAATACGATGTGGTTGCCCTAGTTGAAATCTGGTCGTCAGAACCAGATGTTTTAGTCGTTTCGTATTTATAAATAATAACTATGCGCCAACATAGCATTTGATTGGGCCATTTTGTGTTAATTAGGATGCATATGCACGTATGCGATGCTATAGCCTAATCTTTAAAGACCAGCATTATGGGTAATAAATACCAAGAAGGTATAAAATATATTATATTATAGGTGTAGTATATTCTGGTATATTCTATACCTTCTTGGTAAATAAAATACTTTCCTATCTAAAAATGTTGATTACAGTTAGCAAGTTCACTTGGGGTAGTGGATACCTATCCGGTAGGTTTTCGGTACCAAATGATGACTACCCAAAAACGTGTACACTTTTTAATACGGCAAGCATACCAAGTGTCATATCCCTGCTTCTGAGTGCGCTGGCTCGGTCGCACTGCGCGCATATATTAGCTTCTCGCCATAGAGGAAAGAAAGTAAATTATCATGTAAAAAACGTATATTGAGTAGCAGAAGCAATCATTCAATCCGACTTAAAAGTAATTGCGTTTCAATTTTGCACAAATTACTTACGTCGGTACCTGAGATAATTTTATAAAAAACGTGGTTTGGTTTTGTGGCTGGTTGGAATGAATAGAATTTTCTCGTATTTTGGATAAGAATGGCTTCCGAGAAACAAGATTTTGAAAGTTTTTGGAAAAGGAATGCTTACCGAGCAACAAAGACTTGTTGATTCTCAAATTACAATGCTTTTAACAATGTTTTTTCAAACTGCGGGCAATTTTTTTTCTCACCTTCATCAGTTTCAGAAACGATTAAAGTATACGTGGTTTTTTTTTAAAGTCGATAGTTGGCGCAGAAGACGATTATTTTTTTATTTCTTATAAACAAATACATACATCATGATCAACTAAAATGCGATTTTTTGAATCGGGAAAAATTACTATGGATCTGTGTTCAAACACGATCACAATGCCAGTAATATCGTTGGAATCGGATAATTAGATTGGCCGTGAATAAAAATCACTGTTAACTATGATTGTTTATATAATTGACAATAAATTTTTTTTACAAAATCCATCCGGATTTATGTTGAGGATGTAAAATACTATCGAAAAAATGTTTTCACGATGAACAATTAATTTTAACTTATTTCAGGTGGCCCGTTAAAGAAATTCTGACTCTGTTGTACTGACTTTTTATTAATATTTTCATTGAATCAGAATCAATTGTAGAGTTACTATAAATATATCTACTTATTCCTTACAAAAACTTAGGTTGAGTCAAACCTAATAAAAAATGTATTCAAGTCGATCAAAATCAGGTCAACTAAATACATATATTCAACCCTAGTCAACAATAATGGAATAATTCAATAATGACACAAACATGCACAAATGATTGCGACCGTATAGAATTTCTCCAATATCTCTGATTTTTCTGAAAGTGCGTCATTGTACAATCATGTATCAATTATGTGCAATTATATAAATGAAATGTATACAAAAACCAAATAAGAATTTTCATTCTTACAAGGCTCTAATAAGGTCAACCTCGTAAGAATCGTGAATCTTTCAAGATTTATATAATTTGACTCATTCGATCGTGTAAGAATAAAGGTTATAAACTTAATTGTTGAAAAGATCGTATTATATCGTACCGTACATTGAAATTTTTCGACGTTGAATCCAACAGTGGGCACCAAGTCCAGAAGACGCTCATCGCTTGGCTTGAACTGGTCAACAATCGTCGATTTTCCACTATTGTTGAGACCCACTATCAAAACGTTAACTTGTTTTTTCTTGAAGTTCACCACCGCTTGCACCAAGCGATCGAACAAGCCCATGACTGGCGTTAAGCTAACGCATTCGCGAAGAAATCCGATAATCAACCCCCTTCTAGTAGTTCACTGTGTACAGTTTGGTATAGATCGGTGTATATATGTTTTGTGCTTCATCTGAAGAACGAAGGGTAATTCTGCCCTACAAATGAAAAAGACACTTATCATGTTCGTTCAGTTTTGAGTGAAGAAAGTAGAATATTTGGAAATATTCCGAAAAAAGTATTTTACACTTTATTTTTGACGAATGTTGACAGAATTTGAAAATGTGGCCTTGGGAATTGTCTGCAGGTATATTTATGTGAATATTGGTTAATGTTTCGAAAAGTTTTTTTGAGAATCACAATTTACTAATTTGGTTAAAAAATCTATTGGAATTTATTCAATTGGATTGAAGAAAGACTAATAAAATTATATGCTTTATAGATTGTATACATTATTCATAGTAAATTACATGACAATGTTTTTATTTTCAAAGAAAAAATGCGAATGAACAAAAAATCGAAAGTCAGTGGCGAATCCTTGGCACGCTGAAATTGAACGAAATTGACCCGGATTGGAAAAACGTGGAGACGTTTGGGATAAGCAAATTTTGGATCCAATTATCTACCATAGAAAATGCCAAAGGGGACAAAATATTCGGGGATTTGGCAGGATTCGCTCTCAGCATTTTGTCTGTACCAATTAGCAACGCCGTCGTTGAGCGCGTTTTTAGTGTCATGAACACCGTCAAAACAAAACTCCGAAATCGCATGAGCATCCCTATGCTGAACCAGCTGAACGCAATTTTATTGTTCAGATACGAATACACTTGTCGGTACTCGGAATATGCTGCTCGAAGTTCAAGCCAACACCTCAAATGCTACGGTTGTTCAATGTCGATATCTATGATAAGAAGAAGGACTCAACCAATGGGAATACTGATAATAGTGCAGTTGATGATGATGATGATTGCTTAATTGAAACAGTCACTCTTTTCAATAACGCGTACTTTGAAGAAAACGACGAGTGATATGTATTCTTTCAATTATATGATAAAAATGTTTTTTTATTAAATTATTATATTTTAATACCAAATTGATTATATTTATTCAATAAATTAATTACTTCGCAGTTCACTATTATGACCTTTTATTTTTAGACGTGTTAATTTTTAATATCTTTTGATCAAATCAATCAATTGAACTTTTTATTTTTCATCATCAATAATTAATTATCAATAATACCAATTCGAAAAAATTTTAAACATGATTCTTTTTTTTACTATTAATTGATTAAAACAAAAATTGATTGATGAAAATTTTAGTTTAATTCGTTTTCTTATTGTAAGTATCAAACAATAAAGCCTTAAAAATTGTACGAAAATTGCATCTGAAACGGTAATTCAAACATTCTCTAAGGAAAACGCTTAAATTTCCATTTGTAAAAAGTAAGCTACTTTAAAGCGATTTTGAAATCGAGCGCGGCGATTTTTGGCGATTTTAGCGCCACCCGCCGGCGATTTTCTCCTCAACCCATCTGGCAACACTGGATGATAAGCGACTGACGTTTCTGAAAGCATCTGAAAGTGTGACAGAGCTTGATTGAGCATGACAGAGTGTTGATCAATTTTTATTAATGTTTATTGTTTTGGTGATTTAGTCCACTTGGTCTGTCTCTCAGTCTGTTTTTTGTTATTATTGTCGTTCGGCAAAATGAAGATGGCGGATGGAAACAGACTTTTGCGAAGAAACAGACCCGGAACGAAAGCAAAGGTTCGCACAACATTCCAATTTAACAACAAAAAACGCGATTAGAAAACGCTCCATAGTTTTTTACGCCAATTAAATCTCATTTTGCTCGCGTCTAATTAAGCTTCACCTTCTTTTAACCAAAGTTATCATATCAACATTTCCAGATTTTTGTATGCATTTCAATATGATACATTGAAATTTGGTGACTGTTTTAGTGTTCTTTCGAGGTTTCAGTATAGTTGAGATTTTGTTTTAACGGTTTTAACGAAATTCTACAATTTTTGACGAATCATAATGTATGTTTGACTTCGGACAGTTGCTGTTTTTATTTCGAATTGTCAGTCAAGTTGCAGGAAAAATTTTGTCGGCACATTGATTATTAGCTTTTTTCAATTTTTTTTTTTTTTTCTTTCATGGAATGTGATCGAAGTTGGTATTCCAGATTGTTTATGTTTAGAAATGAAATAGTTTCCAAATTTTTCAACTTTGTATTCAAATTATCTCTAAATAGATGATTATCTGTATGATTATTATAAAAAAACTATTCAACGGTGTCAAATTTTTATTTATTTCATGAATAAAAATACCAGAATACATAAACAGGTTTAACATTGCTAGAAAATTACGAAGTTTTCCTGGAAAACTATCGAAACTGAAAAACCCTGAAAATGCACAGACTTATTGTGCTCAACTCACAATATTCCTTCTTTTTTAGGACTTCAGCAGATGGCCGGAGGAACCGTTCGAAGAAATGGAAAGTACATTAGTTGTGCAACAATATATCCAACAAATGATCAGAAAAGAGCCGTCGAACATTGAGCTCATTCTGAGGGTGCCGGAGTCCCAGGATGAAGGCGTCTGGAAATACGAACATCTTCGGCAGTTTTGCATGGAGTTAAACGGACTCGCAGTTCGGCTCCAAGAAGAATGCCACCCTGAAACTTGCACGCAAATGACGGCCACGGAACAGTGGATATTTTTGTGCGCAGCTCACAAAACCCCGAAAGAATGCCCTGCGATAGACTACACGAGACATACTTTAGATGGCGCCGCGTGTTTGCTGAACAGCAACAAATATTTTCCCAGCAGGTTGATTCATAATTCTTTTTAGACATTTTTGTGGAGATAAGAAAAGTTGGTGCTGGAGGGTGTTTTGGAGATTATTGGCAACATTTGTTAAGTGTAATTTGTTTAATTTCTATGTTCTTCATTTTTTAGAGTCAGTATCAAAGAGTCATCGGTTGCGAAATTGGGATCAGTTTGTCGGAGGGTTTACAGAATTTTTTCCCATGCTTATTTCCACCACCGAACGATATTTGACGAATTCGAGAGAGAAACTTTTCTCTGCCGCAGGTATTTTCATAACTTTTTATCCGCGTTTACCATATAATGTGAAAAAATTGGCTAGTTGGAAAACTAACGTTCAATTCAAAAATTTTAATGTCCAAATGAATGTTTACGACAATGTATTTCACAATTGTGTATGTTATGATCCTGGAAAGTCAGTTATACCCTTCTGTATGTTTCTCGTTTGTAATTTAATTGTTTTCTGATTCTCGAAAAAATGAAAGTTTTTTCCATTATTTTTCATGCTTAAAATGACCGATTTTCTCCATTCTTGGAGAAAATTGAATTATTACAAATAATTTTTGATTTATATTAATTTAAAGTTTCACCACACAATTTATGGTTTTTGGAAAAGTTGGGACATTTCTCCCATTTAAAATTTTGGAAAAACTTCAAAACTTCCTTAATTATATTTTCCAATATTTCACAAAATTGGGAACTTGATAAAATTATAAGAATTTTGTAAACGTTGACAATTCAAAGGTTTTGAAAACTTCCAGAGCTATCACAAAAGATTAAAATTTTTTAAATTTTTGTCGAAATTCGAAACATTTATTTATGAATCATTTTATCATAAATTATAAATAATTTTTCCCTTTTATAGAAAAATTACTTTTTTCACTCTTCAAAAAATCTATCACTTTCTTCCATTCGAAACATTGGAAAAAACTGTCATTTCTTATTTTTTTCGAGAACTAAACTAACTGAAAAAAATGTGTGTGTCAAGAATTTCAAGTAACGCAGTGAAAAAATTGAACACAAAAATTTCCAGGACTTCTTCAACCACCTGAAAATGAAAGATCCTTCCAAATTCTTGCAGATTTACAGCTTTTGTGACGAAGTACAAGCTGATGTCAAAGGACAATTTAATAGTGCCGATGTCGGAAGAAGAGAATGCAGCATTCTCTTTCGAATAAACATATAAACCACACGGAAACACATGAATATATAGATATCTATAAATATATATATATATAATATCAAGAAAAAAAAATACTCGAATCAAAGCACGAGGGAAAAAAGTAACGATCAATATTTCTACTTTTTCAACCGGTTTTCAATTTTTCTGTCTTTTTGTATTCGAAATATTGCGAATGATTCGGAATTTTATAGACGACTTTAATCGGAGCGTTGTGATATATCAACGAGCGCCGATTGGCACTGTATTGCGAAATAATTAGAAATGATTGACGTTTCATTGTGAAAAATAATCTCATCGGTTTAGTGGGGATTGTAATTCGGGAACTGTCGTGTTCTGATGATAAATAACTATTGTAATTTGCGACAACGGGAGTTTTATTGAAACTTCGGCTCTTTGATTCTGTTTTTTCATGTACAGAAATTTTTTCTTGGTGAAAAATTTTTTTTTATTGGCGAAAGTTGTGTATCTGCAAGAAGTTTTATCATGCGATTTCGGGTTTTTGGAAAAGTTGGGACATTCCTCCCATTCAAAATTGTGAAAAAACTTTGAAACTTCCATAATGAAATTTTCTAATATTTCAAAAATGAGGGACTTGATAAAATTTCATGAATTTTGGGAACGTTGAAAATTCGAAGGTTTTGAAAAGTTTCAGAGTTAACAAAAATGAATTCAAAATTTCAATTTTTCGAGACTTTCTGAAACTCCCTAAAGTTCTGATTGTTGCGTTTTTATAATTGGTGGATACAAAATTAATAAAACCTTTGAGTCTTCCCAAAATTGATCATATATCCTTGAACCTAGTAATTTTGATTATTATAAGAATGGACAAAATTCTGGCAAGATCCTAAATTTTCTTAAAATTCCATTTTGTATGAGACGACCTCGTAAAATTCGTATAATCATCGTAAAACTTGAGTTTTACGATTTTTGTGAGCTGGTTTTATTGAGAAATTAAATTTTTTATAGTAAGTCTCAAAATAGTACATTAGGTAACGAGGAGCGGAAATATTCTTTTTTACGAGGCGACCGTTTTTGCGGCCAAGACGTAGCGGAGACGTAGCCGAGGCGAAGTCGTGGCCGCAAAAACTGTCGCCGAGTAAAAAAGCATCCACTTCGAGTTGCATACAGTACTTTTTCTGAAATTTGCGTAGAGAAGTGGTGCTTGTCGGGCTTGAAAAGGGAAGCGGAGATTGCTCTTTTTCGAATAGGTGCACCGTGCACCTGTTATTTAGCACTTTTTCGATTATGGGAGTATCGGATGGGAAACACTCACTGAATCCTGACACTTCATTGAATTCCGCACTTCATTGCTTTGTTGTTCAGAATCATCGAATGGAAAATATTCAACTGTATGTTTACATACGGGAACCGTTAAAACAAGACGCCATCTTGGCGGGTGCCATCTTGTTTTTTTCACTGCCTAGGCAGTGAAATTGACCTTTCACTGCCGCTCAGAAAATTTCACAGCCACTCAGAAAGTTTCACCGCCGCCCACCATTCACCGTTCGGAAAAGAGCCATTTCCGCTCCTCTTTTGAAGCACGGAAAGCGCCACTTTTCAGCGAATTTTAGAAAAATGCCTTTATAAGAATTTCAGATTCAATTTTTATAATAAAAGCGAATGTCTTATAACATCGCCTATAAGAATCTTCAAACTTAAAAAAATTTTATAAGACCGTTTTAAAGAGAACTAGATTCTTATAAGAATTTCGTCGATTCTTATAAGAATTGAAATGACTAGCAAAATTTCGACTATTCAACAAAAATATTGAAACTTGTCAAATTTCGAATATAATTCTGAGAATAGTTACAAATGCAGCATGCGTTCAGTACTTTTATTCGAAAATAATAATATATGCGGTCATCTTCATTTTTTATCACGATAAAATTCGTAAACTTTTGAAATTTCTAAGACCGTTCTATTTACCCAAGTAACGTACAATGCGTATATAGTATTGATCCATTTTCTTTCAAACATGGCGCCTGAACAAAGTCGCACAGTGTTCACGAGTTTTCTTATTTTCGCTATTTTTATCCAAAGTGCCAAAGGATCGACAGCGAAAACTTTTACTTTTCTCGAATATCCTTACAAGGAAACAACCAAAAACGTGAGTTACTATACAAATATAACAAATAAAGGACCGGAAATCAAAACAGGCTAACCCTCAAATTTCAATAATATAAATCAGTTTTGTTCCGGAATCAGTTTGATTTTGCGTTTCGAAAATTTATAATATGAAACCGGTATAACTTGTTTTATGGAACTGTATTTATTCATTATTGTTTATTTTCAATATTCACAACAAATGCTTGAAAATGTTTGAAAACAAAAACCATGTATGTATAATCCGTTTTGAGAAATAATAATAACAGGAGCTATCAAACCCCGTTTTTATAAGTCGTCTAGATTTTATGACACCAAATACAAAATTGAAGTTTTGAGCATTACGCTCTAAATTTTTTCGAGTGAAGATTCACTCAATTTGAAGGAAAATCCTGCAAAAATCAGAGTGGGAAGTTTTTTAAGTGAAAGATTTTGAGAGGAAAGATTTTGAGTAAGATGAAGAAGAGAGGAAATATTTTGAGTGGGAAGTCCACTCAAAATGAGTGAAATTTCATACTCTTTTAAGAGTGACATTTCACTAAAAAAAAGTTGAATATTTTTTTATAGTGAAATATCACTCAAAAATGAGTAATATTTCACTCATTTAGAGTTACATTTTCACTCAAGTTTGATTTGAAGGATTGTCACTCAGATGTAGTAGATTTTCACTCAAAGAAATTCAGGGAGATAGTGAAATTGCAAAAACATTCTATTGGATTTTCGATCCAATTTAAGTGCTTCCGTTTTGTTTTACATATTTGTAACTTCAATGATTATTGTAGGACATATATTTGAATTCGCGGACGATGGTAAAATCGGGTTTTTATGAGAAGCGGGATTTTTTATTGACGACTCCTAAGTAATTCGTAAAATCGTCAATTTCGGATTTTCGATGTTTATTTTGGTCGACGCATACGGTAAACGGTGCAATTATCAAGCTGTTTAATATGCAGTTTTGGTATTTGCGGAATTCGGAGTTTCTTGCACATTTTAGTATTTTAATCAATTTTGATATAATCGGGATAATCACACTTCGGGATGTTTTTTTAGGGGAATGGTGGCGCCCCCACCCCCATATAAAGAATCAATCCGAATTTATCGTATTTTCTTTTTCACCTTTTTGAGCGATTGATAAAAGTGGTAGTACTGAAATAATACTATGCGCGATTCGGGATAATAATTTATAAAAATGAACGTTACACATTGAAATTCGTTGAAACAATAAAATGCCAGCGTTTTTTCACCAACCTGTTTTGATTTACAGCCCTTGAAATATGTCCTACTTTTGTATGATCTTAACGTACACCCTAAAAGACATGTTTACGTAAATTGTATGTAAACTTAATAGCAACAGCTTACATCAATTTCAGTTTCTAAAAAATTTGCTTCCGAAATTTGCAGTGCAGTTTCCAAAATAAGGCGTCGGATTTTGAATATAAACAATAGAATGTTGTACAGTAAAGATAAGTGCACAGAAAATATAAAAATAATATTCATAAAATGTAGGAGTATACAAAACTGCATCTAGATCGAAAGTGTTGTGCAGTTAATTATCAGTTTTTTTTATTTGGTAATTTTTTTTCTTTTTCATTGCAATTTATGATTATTTATTATCAAGTTTATGTATGGCGGCCGTGTATAGACTGAAACTTCGGGCTAGATTTGCGTGAATATTCGCTAATGAATATGCATCGAGAATTTACACAAACTTTGTGTAAACATCGTGTAAACAGTTTATATAAACTGTATACGTCATTGTTTACACTGTTTTTGCGAAGGTTTCGAGTAAACATGTCTACTAAGGGAAATTGTAAAGGCTTAGTATTATTCGTATTAATGAATCTGATTTTTTTTTAATTTTTGAAGGAAATAATTTTCCGAGAATTTGAGCAAGCCTGCGAAGAAAGTGGAGCTTGCCAATCTTCGCCACATCAAAGAAGTTCTGTTGCTAGAACGCGTTGTATTCGGGAGTGCGTTTCACCTTCTTGTTACAAGGAAATTTACCTTTTTGATCAGGTCATTTTTTTATTTATACTTTAAGTATTGCAGGGTCACTGGTAAATTGTAAAATGGATGAAAATGGTGACTAGATGTAATTTACAAATTATTTTAAAAAAATAAAAAACGAATGGGAATTTTTAAGACTGTAGATTTTTAAAGAATTACGAAAATGTTACAAATTTAAGGATAACTTTGACGTTTATTGTAATATTTTTGAAAAATTCCTGATTTCAAAAGCAACTTCTAAACTGAAGGGAAAAACTTACCAAGCTGAAATTTACAGAATCTGGATAAGAGATTTTGAAATTATACATTGAAAGATTAGAAATGTTGGATACGTACGAAATTTCGACTTTTTTCAAAATTTGAAAATTCTTGAAATTGTGATATTTTAGATTTTCAACAAATGTTTATAGATTGTTGGCCAGTTCGCAAAAATTGTCAAATTTATGCATTTGTAGAATTATAACTTATATAGTTCCTACAAATTAGTAATTTTGAGAAATTTTCATCCAAACTTCGAACTATATGATTTTTCTTATTTAATTCAATCGTTTCATGATGATTATTAATTTTTTGATCATTATTACTGATAATTTTTTCATAATTATTTTATCATAATTTAGGACGAAAAATTTGTGTAAGTTATACAGTTATAAAAAATTGACGAAAAATAACAACAAAATATATTTACGTAACTTCATTGATACTCTCAAAATCGATATTGCATCAAATTTGTAGGTAAAACGCAGTAGTCTCCTACATGCAATACAAGTCGGAAAATATGAAAATTTTCATTTTGCAAACCATGAATTAATATTATATTCAAGTTCACAATTTTGGGATTCCCAGAGGAATTCACGAATCTGGAAGTCTCCACAAATCTAAAAAAAATATCGTTATACATACTTCGATATTTTCACGGATTTGGTTCATCTGTACATGATTTCTGAGCATTTCCGTGGAAGTGCGGAATAATCAATAATGAGTGATAAAATGAGGATTTTTCGAAATGTACGAAACGTTCGAAATATACAAAATAATCTCGAAATTTTGGAAAAGTATGCAAAGTTTTGAAAATCGAGTTACGAGAATTTGTATAAATTAGAAAAAAGGTGAAAATATGAGCTGCAGAACCTGAAATGAATGATTGATTTCCATCAGAAAAAATAGCCGAATCAAAGAATTTTCTTGAAGTTTGACAGCTCAAAAAACGTTCGCTGACTTTTGCACTGTGTATACAATTTGTGATATTTTGAAACTTACGTTGGAAAATTTTTCCGAAGCCTACAAATTTTCAAGAGCATGTTTCCGAAAAAAATGTTTAAGTCCAAAATATTCGACGAGTCCCGGAAGTTGAGGAAAAATGTCAACGAATCATTATCACGAGGATCCTGGAAATTAAAACAATTTCGTAAATTTCGAGAAAGTTCGAAAAATTATCAATTTTTAAGTTACAGCTCCCAATTTTTCAAACTTCTTGGACCACGTTGAAAAAAAAGTGTAAAAACTGGAAAGTCGAAAAAATGGATGTTTATTAAATATCACGAAATATTTTAATATTCTTTCGAAGCTTTCGAATTCTATTTCCTCTTCGGAATTTTCACACCATGAAGATAAAGACACCCAAATTCGAAAATTTTGCAATCACTACAAACCATACATTTATAAATCAAGAAACATTCATCGTTAGTAATAATATTTAATTATTTTCCAGTTGGAAGAAGGAGAAATCGACGTGAGACTAAACTCATTCAAGGGTTGTTTCATTCAGCGAAGTGGAAAATACAGAAAGTGAAAACCGCGAGATATGTAAAATGAAAAACAATAGTTACGTGGAACACATGGTTTTTGAAAATTGCATATTTTGCAATTTGGAGTGAGTGTTATTTTTTTATTAACAAATAATATGCCTATACGAAAATGTACGCAAATGTTATATTATTATGTTGTCGAAACACTTGCAATGGTTGTCAATGATCATGCATCAAATACAAAAAAAAGATTCATGTAATCAGTAAATTATCAGTCCAATATTTTAGAAACATTCGTTGAATACTTCTGACTTTTTGAAAATTTTTGGAGGGGTCCCTCGAGCATGAAAATTCAGTTGGCAATGACTTACACAATGTAATAAACGTTAAAAAAAATTGACGATTGGGTGGCGCTTACAAGGCTCTTTTTTATAATTTTTATAATTAATGGCGCCTATTTAAATAAGACGGTGGGAGGAGGCTTATGAGATTTCGGAAATTTTTGTAGGATTCCGAGTCAATCTCGGAATCGAAATGTGATAGGCAATTCTGAACACCTTATTCGTGCCTTGTGCCATCGAATTGTAGCATTGAAGCATTGGATACGTAATTTAAACATTCTGTCATTTCATTATTTGTCAGTATCATAAGTCCTTCGCTTAGCTTGCATCGAATCGTTCAGCTTTCGGCCTAAATTTCTTCGTAAATTTCACTCTACTCATGCTTTTTTCCTCAAAACACTTCACGAAGTCTACACTAAATTTCGGGCTTTTCAAAAGTTCGTGGGCTTCGCAAAAACGTTTCTTTCTGTGTGTTTCTCGACTTGTATTTGATATCTTCAGGGGAGTGTATCCTGCGTTTTTTCAAGTTCATCATACCTCGAAGCCAATAGTAAGTTGCCAATGGCAGAAGGTCGCTCTTCCTGATTCGTTAAAGCAATGTAAGGTTCTGATGATTCCCACTAAATTTTGAGCTCTGTCCATATGATTTCAAATTGGTGAAATGTCAGCTAATCCTGAATTTATGAAAACATTAAATTGTATACTAATTGGTTTTCCGAATTTTTATTTATAGTTAAAAACTATGTAGTCCATTCTCTGGAAGTCGTTTTGTAGGAAGTATAATCGGGATGAGTAGACGCAGTGTTTTCCGAAGGTTTTTAGGTCACTGATTACGAATATGTGCGACAATTTTCCGTAAAGTGGTGCAAACAAAAGTTATTAACAATTTTATTGTTTAAATCGCCATAACTTAGAAACCATCTCAAATAGCGAAAAAAGTTATGCATAAAACTTGTGAAAAATAAAAAATTAGATCTAAAAAATCTTATAAAGTTTTGCTGTATCTCCAATGCTTATGGAGATAATTGCCTGTAATAGGTGCGAGCCCATTTCTGCTCCTTGCTGTGCGACGCTTCTCAGGGGCCAATTATGGGCTTGCACCGATTACAGGCGATTATCTCCATAACTATCAGAGATAAAGCAAAACTTTATATTACATTTTTTATGTACATTTTTATTTTGCCCAAGTTTTGTCTGCAACTTTTTTCGCTACAATCGATAGTTTCCGAGTTATAGCGATTCAAACAATGAAATTGTTGATAACTTTCGTTTATACCACTTCATGGAAAATCGACGGACATATTCGTAATCAGTGACCTAAAAATCTCCAGAAAACACTGCGTCTACTCATCCAGTTTTACTGCCTACAAAATGACCCCCAACGAAAGGACCAATGCGGAATATAGATCGTGAATACAATTCTTGGACGCGTAAAAATTCAGAAAACTCTAAAAATAGAAAAACGCCCACAAATTTCACTGTAATATGACTGAAATGTAATTTTAAATTGAAATAGCTAAGAATCAGCTGCTACTAGCTGCAACTTTTTGTTTGGTGCTACGTCGAACACACCAGGTACCCGCGCGTGGCATAATGCACCAGCGACCTCGAAAACCCACATATATCACGTTGGAAGCCAATCGATAAAATTTTTTGAAAAGTCGTCCGCCATTTTCGATCCGCCATTTTGTTTTTTGAGATTTCGATATTCAATTCGTAGTCAACGACCTCGAGAACCCCCATACATAAATTTTCAAGCAAATCGATAACATTTTTCAAAAAATCATCCACCATTTTGGATCTGCCATTTTGTTTTCGGAGATTTTAATATTAAATTCGTCATCAGCAACCTTGAAAACCACTGACTGCCAAATTTTTTGCAGATTGGACGATCTTTGATTTATGATCAGGTTTTTTGGATTCTGGCTGCCCCTTGAAGTTATAGCCCCCACTAATTTTGGACAATGTATATTTTTTTACTATAATTGAAATCGCTATTTATCCTTTCATTGTTGATTTTTGAATCGATCTTTTTGTTTGTTGGACAATAGTTAATTAATAAAATTAATAGCTATCAACGAAAAAATTTTCGCTATAGTATGTATGCACAAATCTATATGATCGTAGAAAACAGTTGAAACTACGAAACGCCAAAGTTTTTCTATCCATCACGTAAAATTTTTAAACGGTGGATCAATTAGCCAGTTCGATTCCCATACAGCCTCTTCACTATATAAGATACTTCCTTCCTCCCCTCATTTTTGCGCTCATTCAATTATCTAATTCAAAACCAGAGTCTCGTAAATTCAGTGTTACTTGCAGATACGCACAATCACGCAGCGGCGTCGATAAATCTGCGACGGACTTCGTTTTGTTCGCGACCTCTCGCCACCGAGGAGAACCCAAAGTCGAGCGCAGGATACGACGTCCCGGTGAGTCGAATTCCCATAAATTCCGAACTTTATTAATAATGCATGCATTTTGACCCTGCCCTGCAATTATTTTACCGAAGAATCTAAATGTATCCCCCAGCAATTTCCGACAATGTTTCTCCTCGAATGAATAAATTTGCTTATCTCAAAACGGGAAAATATTTTATCCTCGAATACCGAGAGGAAACCCACGGTTGGAAAATGCGTATTTATAATAGCGCGTTTTATGAATGTCAATTGTGTTATAAAAAACGTAGGAATGTCCTGAGTGTAAGTTCTTCGTGAGAGTTGAAACTACAGAAAGCATGAAAAAAACGAGAAATTCCAGAATTAAAACATTGCCACAACCCTAGTGGACACGTTTACGTGATTTTTACGTAATTTTTATGTAGACTTCATGTAAGCAGTTTACATAGACGTCATGTCAGTTTACGTAAACGTCGTGTAAATTTCATGCAAACATCGCGTGAACAGCATATGTAACACTGTTTACGATGTGTTTACGGAGCAATTATATTTCCCCTCGATACATGGTGGCTTTTAAAAGTTCGCAATGAAGTTGTTACCGTAAAGTTCCAGTCCAAAAATATTTATTTCAAGTGAGTTATACAATACTAGTATTGTATAACCAAGCCCCCCTAGCTAGGGGGGCTTCGCCCCCTGCGCGCTTCGTGCGCCCACCCCCATGCAGCTATTATGATTTTTTCCTCAATTATTTTCGAGTATATCGAAGTTACAGCAGAAAATATTGAACTGCCTAAACTACTGGAAGGCGGGGAAATATTGAAAGCATGAAAAATGAGTCTAAAAATCGAAAAACTCGATTCTTTGGATCATATTCATAGAATTTTTCATTTTTCGTTCATCAAAATATAATTGCATCAAATCTCTTATAAAAGAATGACAAGAAAATGAGATTAATTAATGTATAGTCTCGAATACTTAGATTGAATAATTTTAGTTTTCAAATTTTAGTTTTATTCTATTAATTCTCTTAACTTTTCGGTATTAATTCAATATTCAAAGTCAATAGTAATCGATGGCCGCCATGGGAATTGATAAGAATTGATGGGAATCGATACAAATTTATAGGAATTGATAAAAATTGATGGGAATGAATAGAAATGAAAAGTACATAATGAAATTCATAGGAATCATGGAAATTGGTAGGAGAATGAACAGAAATCGATGAGAATTGACGGCCGTTGATAGAAATCGATGAGAATTTATGCGAGTTGATATAAATTGGTGGGAATGCATAGAAATGAAAATAAATTCATCGTAATTCATAGGAATCGATGGGAGACAGTGGCGTAGCTAGAACATTGAGCGCTCGGGGCAAACGATGATCTGCCCCCCCCCCCTCCCCCTTCTTACACCATCCTCGTGGAAAGTCAATTTTTTTCTACAAGTAGATTATCGCAATTTTATCGATATTTCTGTTATGGATATCCGAATAATTCATTCATACATACATACAAACTTCATAAACGAATTTTACTGACAATCGTTCAGATTATATAATGTTTATAATTCGTTCATCATCAGTTACGAAAATTCTCATACATGCGTCACTGACCGATTTAGGCTTAAGACTTGGTCGATCGATGCTTTTCAATTTACAATAATACGACTTGCCTGAGACTTACACAAATTAACCTTTCGAATGTTGGAATGTTGGAGTTCGAATTCATGGAAATTGGAAGAGGTTGATGGGAATGAATGGAAATAAAAAGTAATTGATAGTCATTCATGAGAATGCATGTGAATTGATGTGAAAATGAATGGAAATCAATAGTAATTCATGGGAATTCATGTGAAGCGATGGGAATTGATGAGAGTTGATAGAAATTGATGAGAATAAATGGAAATCAATAGTAATAGATGAGAATGAATAGAAATGAATAGTTATCGGTGGGAATTCATAGGAATTCATGGGAATGAAAAAAGAAATCAATAGTCATTGATGGGAATTAATAGAAATTCATGGAAATCGGTGGGAATGGAAGGGAGTCGATGAAAATTGATGGGAAACGATATGAATCGATAGGAAATTATGGGAATCGATAGGAATTGATAGAAATCGACGGGAATGAAATGAATGGAAATCAATAGGAATCGAAGGGAATTAATAGGAATTCATGGGAATTGGTGTGAATTGATGGTAATCGATGGAAATTGGTGGGAATTGATAGAAATTGACTGGAATGAATGGATTGGAATTGATGGGAATTGAAGGTAATTGATGGGAATCAACGGTAATTGATGGAAAACTTATTGAATCACCAACTTTTGAATTTAAAACATTCCTAAATGCACGATCGAAAATGCATGCGCATTGATATGATCGCACATTTTTACATTACTAGTACGGTAAAAACTACTTGACCGTATCCTTTTACGGTACGAAAACGTTTCTGTCGTAAATCATTTTCTCACTCGTGTGATTGTATTCCTCGGCTTTGCCTCGGACTACAACCTTCACACTCGTGGAAAATATTTTACCGTCCTAGTAATGTAATATACTAATACCGCGCGGCAAAGTGGCCGAGCGCCTCGTTAACTTGTGAATCGCGTCTACGCAGCCAGCATTTTCGGAACGTCCAAGCTCGTTAATTACGAAATCACCTTTTTTTCTTCTCCGTTAATGTGCACCTTGGAAATAATACAGTGCAATTTTCGCAGTTGAACAAATTATTTAATTTTCCCGGCAAGATTTTTCCATGTTTTCCTAGTCTTGGAGTGAAACATTGAATGGTTTGCTCGTTGAGAATTTTCAGTAATTTTTTATACGGGCAGTAAAAAGCAATGAAAATAAACTTTTGTAGGAATGCATGTGATATTTATATGGAATTTGAACTAATCAGTTATGTACGTACGGCTTAAACATTACGGGTTACAGAGCACTCAATGGCCAATATTCAATAGTTTTTTACAATGTTCTAAATTAAAAAAAAATGTTTGGACGATTCCGAATTTTTAAAATTTTTGGTACGTTTAAATTTTGCAAAAATTTTGAAATTCTTAATATCTTTCGAATCATCACTATACAGAGAAGATATTCGAAATTTTCAGAATTTGGCAATTTCTTGACATTTATGAATTCTTCAAATTTTCGGAATTCAACATTCCTCGATTTTTCGTAATTTTGAAACATTTTGAAGTTTTCGAATATTTCAATATTTTCGAAATTCCCGGAATCTTTTGCATTATCATTATTCGAAGAAGGTATTCATAATTTTCGGAATATGCAAATTTTTAGACATCTTTTAATCATTTAAATTTTTGGAATTTTTAAATATTCCAGAATTTTCAAAATACTCAAATGCTCAGGAATCATTATTATTCCGAGAAGATACTCGACAATTTCAAAACTTGTGAATATTCTCAAAGTTTGATGGAAATTTGAAAATTTGTTTCGTTTAACAATTTTTCGGATTATCAAAAATTTCCGAAATTTACAAATTACGTAAATTTTTGAAATGTTCCAAATTCTTACGTTGCTCAAAAACTCTCGAAACTTCCAAAATATCGAAAATTTTGCGAAATGTACAAATTGCTAGAATTTTCGAAATGTTGAAAATTCTCCAATGTCCAAAAACTCCCGGAACTTTTAAAATCTCCGAAATTCCCAAAGCTTTGAGAAGATATTAAAAATGTTCGGATTTTTTTAGGATTTCGCTAAATGTGAAGAGACGCAAAATTTGCATTTCTTCCGTCGCGAAAACCGAGCGCGTACATCTGGAAAAACTCGCTCACGCTAAGCCTCGTGAGCTTGCCTCGGCAAACGCATGGGCGTCGAAACGTCATTCTTAAAATTATCGAGATGTGGCGCATTAATTATGTTGAGTGATAATCTGTGAAAATTGATGCGGAAAAAGAACAAAGGCCGACTTCCGATCACGTACCAAATAAACTTTTCTCCCCACTTACGGATAGATCATCTGGAGGGAAAAATTGAGCTGCCCCGCCTCCACAATGAAAAACCCCCACCGACATCTAATAATCGATCTATTCGATTTGCGGTCCATGACCCCCTGCCCATCTTCATAGCGAATATCCCTCTCCTAAGACTACAAATTTAATAACTAATTAATTTGATTCGTGACCTTCGATCATCGAACCACCCTATTAAGGAACAGCCATTTTCGAATTAACGAAACCGATTTGCGAGCCG